>OZ034811.1:17584309-17835312 GCA_964028335.1 Altica lythri | reverse complement strand
GTTCCTTATTTGCAATATCCTGATGGTATGACATACGGATGGACCGCGCCATATTTTACCATATCTAATAAGCCCAAACCAGTCCACATAAAAACAACCAAAGAAGAAGTAGAATGGTTAGAAACAATCCTCATGTTGGCTCATTCTGTGGTCTACCAACAACAATCTATTTAGTAAACAAAATCGGTCGAAAAAATCACTTCTTTTAGCAGCATTCTCATCTCTAATTGGTTGGATTATAATCTCAATAGCCAATAAAATGATCTACATTCACATAGTTAGATTCTTCTTCGGTATAATTGGAAATATGTCATTTGTCAGTATGCCAATGTATATCGCGGAAATAGCCGAAAGTAAAATACGCGGATTTTTAGCATCAATCGTTTATTTACAAATGTTAATCGGATTCGTAATCGTATACAGTGTTGGTCCGTATTTACCATTCTATACAACACCAATAATCGGTTCTATTGTACTTATAATCGAATTATTAATATCACATGGATGCCTGAAAGTCCTTATTATTTATTATTGAATAATAAATACACTGAAGCACGTAAATCTTTACAATATTTCCGACCAAATCGGAATATCGATATGGAATTAAAATCGATTACTAACGCAATCGAAAGACAGAAAAAGTGAACGTGGACGTATTCAAGATATAATTTTAGTGAAAAGTAATCGTAAAAGCGATTATAATAATGACAGTTTAAACGGTGGTCAACATATAGTTGCAATTAGTGTTATTTTAATGAATTTACATACAATATTAAACTCAGCTGGTTCAATTTATATGGATTCATCACACGCTGGTATAGTTTTTTCAGTAATAATGCTATTCTCAGCTATAATAGCATCTTTACAAATCGATAAATACGGTAGAAAAGTATTATTATTAGTATCAACAATCTTAACAGGTTTCTGTTTATTAACAATATCGATTTATTTTCATTTAAAATTAATCGATTATGATGTAAAGAAAGTTAGTTGGATTCCGATTGTTTCTGTTATGATTTACGCGGCTACTTTTAAATTAGGTTTAGGAATTGTTCCGATTGTAATAACAGCTGAGATATTTCCAGCGAAAATTAAAGCGTTAGGTATGACTATAGCTGATGCGATGTATGTGATTGGTTCGATTATTAGTATTCAATTGTATACTTGGTTAGAGTTTTCTTATGGTATGCATGTTCCTTTTTATGTTTTTACTGTTGGTAGTTTCTTAATTGCTTTATTTATATTACAATATCTACCAGAAACGAAAGGGAAAACTTTAGAAGAGATACAATTTTTGTTGAAAGGTGAGAAGTTTATTCCGAATAATAAAAGTGATCCATTACTTAGTTTACAAGCTTAGATTTGTAATTAATTATTTTTTAATAAATAAATTTAAAAACAAAAAAGTTTATATATAACCTAATCTATTAAGAAACTGTCTTTTCTATGGGGAAAACAATCTTTTCTATGAAGAAATTTACATAGTTTAATTTGACATTATTAGATGTCGTAAGAATCAATAAACGCATACCTAACTTTTACATTAAAAGAAATCTTGTTTTATTTTGGTAATCGTTAAAGATTTTTGTGAAATTTGTTTATTTTTAACGTTTTTGTAATATATTTTATGCAAAATAAACCATATTTTTGAAAAAAGAACAATTTTTTTGTATAAAATCTTATTTTAGTCAGAAATTTGTATCTTTCGCCCTCTATGAAAGATTATTCTAATTAGAATCTGTGTTAATTCAATAAACTACGAAAACAAATAGATCTGGACTAGTTTTAAACGAATCTTGATTTATTTTAACAATCATCGAATATTTTTGTGAAATTTATTAATTAGTAACGTTTTTGCATTTGTTTTATGTAAAATAAACTATATTTTTGTAAAAAAAACAGTTTTTTTGTATAAAATCTTATTTTAGAATGAAATTTGTATCTTACGCCATCTATACGTGATTATTCCTATTAAAATCTTTATTAGTTCAATTTGACATTACTAGATGTCGTAAAAATCAATAAACGCATACTTAACTTTTAAATTAAAAAAAATCTTGTTTTATTTTAGTAATCGTTAAATATTTTTGTAAAATTTGTTCATTTTTAACATTTTTGTAATCTATTTCATGCAAATTAAACCATATTTTTGATTAAAATCGATTTTTGATTGACTGACATAACTTATATAGCAATTTCCCGCGCTGTGTTCAAATTTGAAATTAAATTCTAAATAACTTTCACAAATAACAAAACAATACTAAAAACAATTAAATAATGTAATTAATATTATTATAGAGATAATTATAATAACAATTTATCAATATAAAGTTAAAAAATGATAATTTTTATTATCAAGTGTCTGAATTCCTTAATATGACAAGACCACAAACATTCCTGTGAAGATATCAAATAATCTCTCAATTTAATTTCTAAATACTTCTACAAACAATAAAATAACAATAAAAATAATTAAATAATGTTTTTATTAATGTTATTATATCAAAAATGTAATAAATAACACAATTGTCTCTTTCTTACTACACATAACAAGTGTGAAGTTAGCAACAGTATTCTACTAAATCGATAAGATAACTGTTTAATTCTAATAAATAACGCTATATGGTTATAATTAATCATATAATTAATATATATAGTTGATTCAAATAAAATACATTTAAAAACATTAATATTTACTTTAAATCAATAATAAGTTCATTCAATACGCAACGATTGTTAGATTGTCACTGTCAAATATATTTTGGCTGTTTACTATAATGGGAACTGTCACTTTTATAATGTAATTCCCATTTTTGCCACCAGATGGCACTAAACGAAATATAAATACGGAATTGTATAAAACACATTAAAAAACACTAATATTTACTTTAAATATCAATAATAAACTCATTCAATACGTATTTATTGTTTAGATTATCACTGTTTAAAGTATTTTGACTGTTTACTATAATGGGAACTGTCACTTTTATAATGTAATTCTTATTTTTGCAACTAGATGTCACTAAGTGAAATATAAATAGAAAATTGTATTAAATTATAAATAAAACATTCAAATTATAAATAAAACAATATAATTAGTAGAAAATTCATTTATTTCTTAAAATATTACATTTACTTTACTTCAAGTGTAAGAAAGAATTGATAGTGGCCTTGAATCTTGTAAGTAATACACTACATTTGACAGATGTCAGTTTTGTTGATTTAAAAAACATCATTTATAAATATTTTAATCATTTTTATATGAATTTATACATTATTTATTTATTATTTTGAATTAGGTATTAATTCAATCAAGGCATTGTAGATATCATCAATCATTTTCTGTCAAATGTCACTAATACACGTATTAGACCATAGACAAACTTAAGAGACGTGCAATTATATTCTGTAGTGTTGAAAAGTGGATCTAAACATAAAAATACAATCAGTTGATAAAGAGAAAAGTAATTATGACAGTGTAAGTGCTAATAAGTTTGGTTTAATATAAATTTAAGTTAATTTAAGCATAAAAGTACAGTAAAATGTTATAAATATAGCGCACTGTTGCTAACTTTATATTAAGCATTAACACATCTATTCTATTATCTGTGGTTTTGTGCTTGACATTGACAAGGAAGTGTGTTAGATCCATATCCAGAAGTGTATTAGAGAATTGATACTGTTGTAAGTAATATCATACGTTTTTTAACTTGATAAATATATTAAAATTGTTGATTTTAGTATCTAATTATTGATAAAAGTTCCTTATATGACTTGATTTAAAAGTGGCCTTGGTAATTGTAAGTAATCTAGTACGTTTTTTAATTTGACATATACGTCAAAGTTGTTGATTTAACTAATCAGCTGTTAATTGTCAAATTATAAACATTTAAGTCCCAGTGTAATTAAACGATTTTTGTTTCGGTCGTAATAAATAATAAATTAAATATGTTAAAATCACCTCCAAAACTTTACGATATATGCCTAGATGTAGCTGTAGTTGATAATATGACTACATTTCAATTCTTCCAAAAAGAATTTCGATCTCTACCGAATAGCGTATTGTTTGATTTCTACTATAAGGTAAGTTTGATTAATTATTTTAATAAAATTAAATTTTAAAAATTATTTGTTTTATAGATGTTTCTAGAGAAGCGTTTATGTTTGTTAGCGATAGAATTAGCGGATTTTGAGATATTTAATAGAATTATATCAGTTAAACATCAACGTACAAAGTTTTTAAAAAGTTTTCAATCATTGATTGAACATGGAACTAGTAGTCCACAACAATTAATTAAAGCTTATATACAATATTGGGATAATTCTAACGATATAAACGCTATTGAAAGTGGATTAAAAATTGGTGCTTTCTTTAATGAAGGAGGTTTATTTAATTGTTCAATCGAAATTCTTTCTATAACTGAAGAATTTTGTCATAAAAGACCAAGAGATAGAAATACATTACAAATGTTATTAGATTGTTATCATAAGTAAATAATTATTTAATTAATTAAATTTTTATTAATTACATTCAATTTTAGACGTATTTTCGCTGAAGCAACTTATTGCGAATTTGAAAAAGCATCAAAAACTTTTGCTGATACTCAACAAGTAATTAAAGAATTGGAAGAATTGAAATCAGTGCCAAATTTAGCAGGAATTTATTCAAATTTTTCTTATTTGTTTTCAGTTCGGAGCGAATATGATGAAGTAAGTTTGACAGTTTCACAGATGACTTATCAAAGTTGACATTTGACAAATGACATTTGACAATCAATATTTATCATTTAAGATTACTTACAATGATATTTTTTAGGCATATTCTTGGGCAATAAAGGCTTTAAAGTTAGTTACGGAGGATTTACCACCAAGGTATTATTATTATTATTATTATTATTATTACTTCAAAAAATTATAAATTTTATTATTTTCTAGAATTATAATTGAAGTACTTCGGCAAGCTTCAAAATCATGCGTAGTAAAACGTAAATTTAATGCAGCAGGTTTATTAATACTTCAAGCAGTTAATATGGCTTCAGAATTATATAAAATTGATGGTCATCCATATTTTTCTGATACATTACTCGATTATGGTTATTATCTTTTAAATTTCGATTCAATACAAGAAAGTGTTAAAGTTTATGAAAAGGCGTTGGCTATTAGAAAAGAAGTTTTTCAAAAAAATAATATTAAAGTTGCAATGGGTCATGAAGATTTAGCTTATGCACTTTATGTATATGAATATAGTTCTGGACGGTTTTATGAAGCTAGGTAATTTTTTTTTTTTTTGTATTATTTATTGATATTTTGAGATCTAAGAACAGTTTGAAATTTTAAAAAATTTTAAAAAATGAGTGAGATATGAAAATTTTTGATATTTGGTCTATTCTCAATCATCATCATATCTAGAAAAATTGAGATAACCATATTTTAAAAACTCAAAAAGGTATCAAAAAACGGTTTTTCCGGTTTGATTAGAAATTTTATACTGATTCAAGGCCATTTTGAAATTTTGAAAAATTCGAAAAAATGAGTGAGATATGAAGATTTTTGATATTTGGTTGTTTCTCTACCATCATCATATCTAGAAAAATTGAGATATCAATATTTTGAAAACTAAAAAAGGTATCAAAAAACGGTTTTTTGTGTTTGATTAGAAATTTTATACTGATTCAAGGCCATTTTGAAATTTTGAAAAATTCGAAAAAATGAGTGAGATATGAAGATTTTTGAAATTTCATCATGTCTCAACCATCGTGAAATCTAGAAATATTGAGATATTTATATTTTGAAAACTAAAAAAGATATCAAAGAACGGTTTTTTGTGTTTGATTAGAGATTTCATACTGATTCAAGGCCGTTTTGAAATTTTGAAAAATTCGAAAAAATAAGTGAGATATGAAGATTTTTGAAATTTCATCATGTCTCAACCATCGTGAAATCTAGAAATATTGAGATATTTATATTTTGAAAACTAAAAAAGATATCAAAGAACGGTTTTTTGTGTTTGATTAGCGATTTCATACTGATTCAAGGCCGTTTTGAAATTTTGAAAAATTCGAAAAAATGAGTGAGATATGAAGATTTTTGAAATTTCATCATGTCTCAACCATCATGAAATCTAGAAATATTGAGATAATCATATTTTGAAAACTAAAAAAGATATCAAAAAACGGTTTTTTGTGTTTGATTAGCGATTTCATACTGATTCAAGGCCGTTTTGAAATTTTGAAAAATTCGAAAAAATGAGTGAGATATGAAGATTTTTGAAATTTCATCATGTCTCAACCATCATGAAATCTAGAAATATTGAGATAATCATATTTTGAAAACTAAAAAAGATATCAAAAAACGGTTTTTTGTGTTTGATTAGCGATTTCATACTGATTCAAGGCCGTTTTGAAATTTTGAAAAATTCGAAAAAATGAGTGAGATATGAAGATTTTTGAAATTTTATCATGTCTCAACCATCGTGAAATCTAGAAAAATTGAGATATTCATATTTTGAAAACTAAAAAAGATATCAAAAAACGGTTTTTTGTGTTTGATTAGAGATTTCATACTGATTCAAGGCCACTTTAAAATTTTAAAAAATTCTTAAAAATAAGTGATATAATTAATATTTTTCCAAAAAACAGGCACAACGTGGAACGTTCAATTCGAATAATGGAACGAATTCTCCCAGAAAACCATCTTTTATTATCATCAGTAAAACGCGTAAAAGCATTGATTTTAGAAGAAATCGCATTGGATGAACGCAATAATATTTCATTACAAACGCAATATTTTGCTGAAGCTCATATTTTACACAACACCGCACTTGCGTTGTCTTTAAATGCGTTCGGTGAAAAAAATGTACAAACAGCGAAACATTATGGAAATTTAGGACGATTATTTCAAAGTATGAAACGATATGAAGATGCTGAAGAAATGCATTTGAAAGCGATTGATATTAAAGAACAATTATTGGGAGATGATGATTATGAGGTAATTAATAAAAATTATAGATTTCATAATATGTCAAATGTATTTGTCAATAATGTCAATTGTCATTTTTATGTTTCTAATTGTATAATCTAGATATCGAAACAGGATGGTCAATTGCTTTTATATTATATTTTCTTCTTTTTTTCTTGATTTTCTACATTTTGGATGAGGACAAATCCAAATAAGCTTTTTTACTATTTAGTATTTGAAATACTGATTCAATAGCATTTTGAAATATTCTTAAAAATGAATGAGATATGAAGATTTTTGATATTCTCTAAGATCGTGATATCTAGAAAAATTGAGATGTCAATATTTTGAAAACTAAAAAAGGTATCAAAAAACGGTTTTTCCGGTTTGATTAGAAATTTTGTACTGATTCAAAAGCATTTTGAATTTTTGAAAAATTCTTAAAAATGAGTGAGATATGAAGATTTTTGATATTTCATTATTTCATGATGTATAGAAAAATTAAGAAATCCATATTTTAAAAACTAAAAAAGGTATCGAAAAACGGTTTTTCCGGTTTGATTAGAAATTTTGTATAGATTTTAAGAACATTTTGAAATTTTGAAAAATTCTCAAAATTGAGTGAGTTATGAAGATTTTTGATATTTGGTCTATTTTCTACCATCATCATATCTAGAAAAAATGAAATAACCATATTTTAAAAACTAAATAAGATATCAAAAAACGGTTTTTCCGGTTTGATTAAAAATTTTGTATAGATTTTAAGAACATTTTGAAATTTTAAAAAATTTACAAAATTGAGTGAGTTATGAAGATTTTTGATATTTGGTCTATTTTCTACCATCATCATATCTAGAAAAATTGAGATAACCATATTTTAAAAACTAAAAAAGGTATCGAAAAACGGTTTTTCCGGTTTGATTAGAAATTTTGTACTGATTCAAAAGCATTTTGAATTTTTGAAAAATTCTTAAAAATGAGTGAGATATGAAGATTTTTAATATTTGGTCTATTTTCTACCATCATCATATCTAGAAAAATTGAGATAACCATATTTTAAAAACTAAAAAAGGTATCGAAAAACGGTTTTTCCGGTTTGATTAGAAATTTTGTACTGATTCAAAAGCATTTTGAATTTTTGAAAAATTCTTAAAAATGAGTGAGATATGAAGATTTTTAATATTTGGTCTATTTTCTACCATCATCATATCTAGAAAAATTGAGATAACCATATTTTAAAAACTAAAAAAGGTATCGAAAAACGGTTTTTCCGGTTTGATTAGAAATTTTGTACTGATTCAAAAGCATTTTGAATTTTTGAAAAATTCTTAAAAATGAGTGAGATATGAAGATTTTTAATATTTGGTCTATTTTCTACCATCATCATATCTAGAAAAATTGAGATAACCATATTTTAAAAACTAAAAAAGGTATCGAAAAACGGTTTTTCCGGTTTGATTAGAAATTTTGTACTGATTCAAAAGCATTTTGAATTTTTGAAAAATTCTTAAAAATGAGTGAGATATTAAGATTTTTGATATTTGGTTGTTTCTCTACCATCATCATATCTAGAAAAATTGAGATAACCATATTTTAAAAACTAAAAAAGGTATCAAAAAACGGTTTTTTGTGTTTGATTACAAATTTTGCACTGATTCAAAGCCATTTTGAAATTTTAAAAAATTCCCAAAAATGAGTTAGATATACATAATCTAGATGTTAGAGAGTTGTATCGTTAAATTTGTTGTTATTTTAACATTTTTCTTCTTTTTTAGGTGGGATTAAGCGTAGGCCATTTAGCATCACTTTACAATTACCACATGAAACGCGATAAAGACGCAGAACGTTTATATTTACGTTCAATTGATATAAATTTACAATTATTTGGTGAAGGTTACAGTGGATTGGAATACGATTATCGTGGTTTAATAAATGTTTATACAAAACTTGCAGATTCAACAAATATGGTTTATTATATGCAAAAAATGCGTGATTGGAAAAATTTACGCGATAAAATTCAACCAATCGAACACGATTCTGAATTGAAACCATTAAAACAAATTATTCATCGATTTTTTTCATTAATCGATTGACATTATGTTGCCCGGAAAAGTTATCTTTTGTGACCGGGAATAAAGGAAATTTTATCGGGAAATCCCACTTTTGAACTTTCATCAAATTTACATATTTATTCAAATGTCAACTGTCATATATCAAAAATGACAAATGTCAGATAATAGCAAAACCAAAGGTTTTGCGTTTTGATATTTCGTTTATTATCCTTTATTCCCTTTTATCCACTTATTCGTACTTGTATATATAAACAAAAGTTATCTCGTTTAAGTCTAGTCTTCTGTTTTGTGCAAATGTATTTTTTTTTATTATATTTTGATTTATAAACTTATAAACAGCTTTTGAAAAGTTGTATTTGTTTTATTTTTATATATATAATCGAATTTCTCTATAATAATAAACTGCCAATTAGCGTATTTAATGGAATAATAAATAATTTAGAAATCTTATAATTAGTTTTTATTTATTCCTTTTAGGACTTATGGAAACTGACACATGTGTCAACTGTCATATATGTCAAATAGTATATTTCAAATGTCACAAGATTGAAAAATGTTTAAAAAATCGTTACAAACATAAAATTAATGAAAATAAAATACAAAACAGTTTGTTTGAAAATGAAAATGAAAAATATTCTATTTTATCCACAATTTTGGAAATATTGAATTATCCGGATAATTTATTAATAAATTTGATTTCCATGGTTTTTGTGGTTTAATTTTTGGTGGTAAAGTTGTACCAGAACCAGAAAAAAATGGACGATTTGGTGTAGTTTTATTAATTGTATCCACAATTTGTGGATATGTTGTTGTATTGTTAAAATTAGACGTCCACGGTGGTAAAGTTGTAGTGGATGGACGATTTGGTATGATTGTAGTTTCTTTTAACCTATCCACAATTTGTGGACTACTAATTGAGACTCGTGGTGGTGAAGTAGTACCAGAACCAGCAAAAAATGGACGATTTGGTATAATAGTAGTTTCTTTAAATCTATCCACTAATTGTGGTCTATATCCAATATATTCTTCAGGTCTAGCAGGCCATGGTATACCTGGTTTTATTTTGGGTGGTGGTGTGGTTCCTAATCCAGCAAAAAATGGAGGATATTTTAAATCTGAAATATTTGAATTCTTCTTTAACTATATTTTTGGTTTTGTCAAATGTCAAATATTTAAAAGTGTCAATTGAAATATGTCAAATCAATAGTTAAATGTCAAATATCAGTTTGAAACATGTCAAATTAATGGTTAAATGTCAAATATCAGTTTGAAACATGTCAAATTAATGGATAAATGTCAAATGTTAGTTGAAACACGTCAAATGTCAGTTGAAATATGTCAAATCATTTATAAAACGCTATAATATCGAATATCATAATAAAAATTAGATCAGAATGTGGCAAATTTATATTTCTGTTTGTTTTTATATAGAAATAAATGGAAAAATAAAAAGAAAACACTTACAATAAGCTTCAGATGCAATTAGAACTAATTGTAAATTAAAAATTGTATAAAAATTCATTTTATGAAACGATTGATTCACTGATCAAGTTCTGTATTGAAATAAAATGAAATTTGCGATGTTTTCAGGTTACCAAAACGAGTTTTGAATGAATCAAGTTACCGTTACATTTTTTTCATTTTGCATTTTACCGTTATATAGATATATAAAATTTAATTCCAATTAAAGAATCTCAGAAATTTGTATCTAATTATCATATTTCTATTCTATTATTTAACAAAATTTTTCAATTTCTACATTTTTATTAACAAAACTAGCTGAACCCGGCGCGCGTTGCTACGCCAATAACTAAAATAAATTTAAGAAAAATAAAAGAGGAGAAGAGGTAGAGTAGAAAAGAAAGTTTATAGTTTTGTTTTACTTATCGTACCAAAAATATATTTTTCGAACTTATATTTATACGAATTTGTATATTAATCACTATTGAATTTGATACATGGAAGCGCCATCTAGTGGTAACTTCAATTAATACATATATCGTATTCATCTTACCCATTAAAAATACATCATCATACCGATTTTCATGACAATCGGTTGAACGGGGCAAAAGTTGCTAATCTGCAGTGCCACCTGGTGGCGAGTGGCATCAATGAACATATCACACAAACCTTCTCCGTAGAAAAATATATATACATACCAATTTTCATGACAATCGGTTAAACGGGGCAGAAGTTGCTACTCTGCAGCGCCACCTGGTGGTGAGTGGCATCAATGAGCATACCATACAAACCTTCTCCGTGAAAAAATACATATACATACCAATTTTCATGACAATCGGTTGAACGGAACAGAAGTTGCTACTCTGCAGCGCCACCTGGTGGCGAGTGGCATCAATGAGCATATCACACAAACCTTCTCCGTGGAAAAATACATATATATACCAATTTTCATAATAATCGGTCCAGTACTTTTTGAGTTTATTGAGTACATTCAGACATACAGACATACAGATATACAGACCAACATACATTTATATATATATATATATATATATAGATATGTACTTTTAAGCCTTTAAAAGTGTATTTCTATATGAAACAGTATTTATACCAATTTTTTGAATCGATGAGCTTCTTTCCCCTATTGATGGCGCGCCACCGTCGCTCAAAACATGTAACCAATTTTATATACGCTATCAGTACATCTCTTTATTACATGTTATCTATGTGCGCACCACTCTACCTGAAAGGGAGTAGGGTGTAGGGTTAATTTAAGGTTTATTTAATTAAGTAACCACGTTTCCGAACAAACGATGCTCTTTCAATATAGTCTATGGCTGTGAATGACATTGACATTCGTTACGCGCGTTTTTTTAAAATATGCAAAATTAAATGTCTATTTTTCAATATATCTGAGAGATTTTCTTAATATTTTCTTCCGTAAGAACCTTCTCCTAATAATAACAAATACAACACAAAAAGAATTAGTAAAATCGGTCCAGCCATTCACGCGTGATACCATGACCAGGAAAAACGGGTTTCATTTTTATATAGATATATAGAAGATTTAAAATTACGAAAAAATTAAAAAAGCTAGTAACTTTTTTATTTATTAACGTACATAAAGTTATAACCTATCAAACGATAGGAAATTTTCTCAAAAATCCAATATTTCAATTAGTTTTTTCATATCTTTTATAGTTTCTACTATACGGGGGAATTACAAAATTTTTGTTAAAATTTGTAATTCCCTCGTAACTTTTTTAATTATTAACGTACAAAAAGTTATAACTTATCAAACGATAGGAAATTGTCTCACAAATCCAAAATTCTAATTAGTTTTTTCATATCTTTTATAGTTTTTACTATACGGGGGAATTACAAAATTTTTGTTAAAATTTGTAATTCCCTCGTAACTTTTTTATTTATTAACGTACAAAAAGTTATAACCTATCAAACGATAGGAAATTGTCTCAAAAATCCAAAATTCTAATTAGTTTTTTCATATCTTTTATAGTTTGTAGTATACGGGGGAATTACAAAATTTTTGTTAAAATTTGTAATTCCCTCGTAACTTTTTTATTTATTAACGTACAAAAAGTTATAACCTATCAAACGATAGGAAATTGTCTCACAAATTCAAAATTCTAATTAGTTTTTTCATATCTTTTATAGTTTTTACTATACGAGGGAATTACAAAATTTTTGTTAAAATTTGTAATTCCCTCGTAACTTTTTTATTTATTAACGTACAAAAAGTTATAACCTATCAAACGATAGGAAATTGTCTCAAAAATCCAAAATTCCAATTAGTTTTTTCATATCTTTTATAGTTTTTACTATACGAGGGAATTACAAAATTTTTGTTAAAATTTGTAATTCCCTCGTAACTTTTTTATTTATTAACGTACAAAAAGTTATAACCTATCAAACGATAGGAAATTTTCTCAAAAATCCAAAATTTCAATTAGTTTTTTCATATCTTTTATAGTTTTTACTATACGGGGGAATTACAAAATTTTTGTTAAAATTTGTAATTCCCTCGTAACTTTTTTAATTATTAACGTACAAAAAGTTATAACTTATCAAACGATAGGAAATTGTCTCACAAATCCAAAATTCTAATTAGTTTTTTCATATCTTTTATAGTTTTTACTATACGGGGGAATTACAAAATTTTTGTTAAAATTTGTAATTCCCTCGTAACTTTTTTATTTATTAACGTACAAAAAGTTATAACCTATCAAACGATAGGAAATTGTCTCACAAATTCAAAATTCTAATTAGTTTTTTCATATCTTTTATAGTTTTTACTATACGAGGGAATTACAAAATTTTTGTTAAAATTCGTAATTCCCTCGTAACTTTTTTAATTATTAACGTACAAAAAGTTATAACTTATCAAACGATAGGAAATTGTCTCACAAATCCAAAATTCTAATTAGTTTTTTCATATCTTTTATAGTTTTTACTATACGGGGGAATTACAAAATTTTTGTTAAAATTTGTAATTCCCTCGTAACTTTTTTATTTATTAACGTACAAAAAGTTATAACCTATCAAACGATAGGAAATTGTCTCAAAAATCCAAAATTCTAATTAGTTTTTTCATATCTTTTATAGTTTGTAGTATACGGGGGAATTACAAAATTTTTGTTAAAATTTGTAATTCCCTCGTAACTTTTTTATTTATTAACGTACAAAAAGTTATAACCTATCAAACGATAGGAAATTGTCTCACAAATTCAAAATTCTAATTAGTTTTTTCATATCTTTTATAGTTTTTACTATACGAGGGAATTACAAAATTTTTGTTAAAATTTGTAATTCCCTCGTAACTTTTTTATTTATTAACGTACAAAAAGTTATAACCTATCAAACGATAGGAAATTGTCTCAAAAATCCAAAATTCCAATTAGTTTTTTCATATCTTTTATAGTTTTTACTATACGAGGGAATTACAAAATTTTTGTTAAAATTTGTAATTCCCTCGTAACTTTTTTATTTATTAACGTACAAAAAGTTATAACCTATCAAACGATAGGAAATTGTCTCAAAAATCCAAAATTCCAATTAGTTTTTTCATATCTTTTATAGTTTTTACTATACGAGGGAATTACAAAATTTTTGTTAAAATTTGTAATTCCCTCGTAACTTTTTTATTTATTAACGTACAAAAAGTTATAACCTATCAAACGATAGGAAATTGTCTCAAAAATCCAAAATTCCAATTAGTTTTTTCATATCTTTTATAGTTTTTACTATACGAGGGAATTACAAAATTTTTGTTAAAATTTGTAATTCCCTCGTAACTTTTTTATTTATTAACGTACAAAAAGTTATAACCTATCAAACGATAGGAAATTGTCTCACAAATTCAAAATTCTAATTAGTTTTTTCATATCTTTTATAGTTTTTACTATACGAGGGAATTACAAAATTTTTGTTAAAATTTGTAATTCCCTCGTAACTTTTTTATTTATTAACGTACAAAAAGTTATAACCTATTAAACGATAGGAAATTGTCTCAAAAATCCAAAATTCCAATTAGTTTTTTCATATCTTTTATAGTTTTTACTATACGGGGGAATTACAAAATTTTTGTTAAAATTTGTAATTCCCTCGTAACTTTTTTATTTATTAACGTACAAAAAGTTATAACCTATCAAACGATAGGAAATTGTCTCAAAAATCCAAAATTCCAATTAGTTTTTTCATATCTTTTATAGTTTTTACTATACGAGGGAATTACAAAATTTTTGTTAAAATTTGTAATTCCCTCGTAACTTTTTTATTTATTAACGTACAAAAAGTTATAACCTATCAAACGATAGGAAATTGTCTCAAAAATCCAAAATTCCAATTAGTTTTTTCATATCTTTTATAGTTTTTACTATACGAGGGAATTACAAAATTTTTGTTAAAATTTGTAATTCCCTCGTAACTTTTTTATTTATTAACGTACAAAAAGTTATAACCTATCAAACGATAGGAAATTGTCTCACAAATTCAAAATTCTAATTAGTTTTTTCATATCTTTTATAGTTTTTACTATACGAGGGAATTACAAAATTTTTGTTAAAATTTGTAATTCCCTCGTAACTTTTTTATTTATTAACGTACAAAAAGTTATAACCTATCAAACGATAGGAAATTGTCTCAAAAATCCAAAATTCCAATTAGTTTTTTCATATCTTTTATAGTTTTTACTATACGGGGGAATTACAAAATTTTTGTTAAAATTTGTAATTCCCTCGTAACTTTTTTAATTATTAACGTACAAAAAGTTATAACTTATCAAACGATAGGAAATTGTCTCACAAATCCAAAATTCTAATTAGTTTTTTCATATCTTTTATAGTTTTTACTATACGGGGGAATTACAAAATTTTTGTTAAAATTTGTAATTCCCTCGTAACTTTTTTATTTATTAACGTACAAAATGTTTTAACCTATCAAACGATAGGAAATTTTCTCAAAAATCCAAAATTTCAATTAGTTTTTTCATATCTTTTATAGTTTTCTATATACGGGGGAATTACAAAATTTTTGTTAAAATTTGTAATTCCCTCGTAACTTTTTTATTTATTAACGTACAAAAAGTTATAACCTATCAAACGATAGGAAATTTTCTCAAAAATCCAAAATTCTAATTAGTTTTTTCATATCTTTTATAGTTTTTACTATACGGGGGAATTACAAAATTTTTGTTAAAATTTGTAATTCCCTCGTAACTTTTTTATTTATTAACGTACAAAAAGTTATAACCTATCAAACGATAGGAAATTGTCTCACAAATCCAAAATTCTAATTAGTTTTTTCATATCTTTTATAGTTTTTACTATACGGGGGAATTACAAAATTTTTGTTAAAATTTGTAATTCCCTCGTAACTTTTTTATTTATTAACGTACAAAAAGTTATAACCTATCAAACGATAGGAAATTGTCTCACAAATTCAAAATTCTAATTAGTTTTTTCATATCTTTTATAGTTTTTACTATACGAGGGAATTACAAAATTTTTGTTAAAATTTGTAATTCCCTCGTAACTTTTTTATTTATTAACGTACAAAAAGTTATAACCTATCAAACGATAGGAAATTGTCTCAAAAATCCAAAATTCCAATTAGTTTTTTCATATCTTTTATAGTTTTTACTATACGAGGGAATTACAAAATTTTTGTTAAAATTTGTAATTCCCTCGTAACTTTTTTATTTATTAACGTACAAAAAGTTATAACCTATCAAACGATAGGAAATTGTCTCAAAAATCCAAAATTCCAATTAGTTTTTTCATATCTTTTATAGTTTTTACTATACGAGGGAATTACAAAATTTTTGTTAAAATTTGTAATTCCCTCGTAACTTTTTTATTTATTAACGTACAAAAAGTTATAACCTATCAAACGATAGGAAATTGTCTCACAAATTCAAAATTCTAATTAGTTTTTTCATATCTTTTATAGTTTTTACTATACGAGGGAATTACAAAATTTTTGTTAAAATTTGTAATTCCCTCGTAACTTTTTTATTTATTAACGTACAAAAAGTTATAACCTATTAAACGATAGGAAATTGTCTCAAAAATCCAAAATTCCAATTAGTTTTTTCATATCTTTTATAGTTTTTACTATACGGGGGAATTACAAAATTTTTGTTAAAATTTGTAATTCCCTCGTAACTTTTTTATTTATTAACGTACAAAAAGTTATAACCTATCAAACGATAGGAAATTGTCTCAAAAATCCAAAATTCCAATTAGTTTTTTCATATCTTTTATAGTTTTTACTATACGAGGGAATTACAAAATTTTTGTTAAAATTTGTAATTCCCTCGTAACTTTTTTATTTATTAACGTACAAAAAGTTATAACCTATCAAACGATAGGAAATTGTCTCAAAAATCCAAAATTCCAATTAGTTTTTTCATATCTTTTATAGTTTTTACTATACGAGGGAATTACAAAATTTTTGTTAAAATTTGTAATTCCCTCGTAACTTTTTTATTTATTAACGTACAAAAAGTTATAACCTATCAAACGATAGGAAATTGTCTCACAAATTCAAAATTCTAATTAGTTTTTTCATATCTTTTATAGTTTTTACTATACGAGGGAATTACAAAATTTTTGTTAAAATTTGTAATTCCCTCGTAACTTTTTTATTTATTAACGTACAAAAAGTTATAACCTATCAAACGATAGGAAATTGTCTCAAAAATCCAAAATTCCAATTAGTTTTTTCATATCTTTTATAGTTTTTACTATACGGGGGAATTACAAAATTTTTGTTAAAATTTGTAATTCCCTCGTAACTTTTTTAATTATTAACGTACAAAAAGTTATAACTTATCAAACGATAGGAAATTGTCTCACAAATCCAAAATTCTAATTAGTTTTTTCATATCTTTTATAGTTTTTACTATACGGGGGAATTACAAAATTTTTGTTAAAATTTGTAATTCCCTCGTAACTTTTTTATTTATTAACGTACAAAATGTTTTAACCTATCAAACGATAGGAAATTTTCTCAAAAATCCAAAATTTCAATTAGTTTTTTCATATCTTTTATAGTTTTCTATATACGGGGGAATTACAAAATTTTTGTTAAAATTTGTAATTCCCTCGTAACTTTTTTATTTATTAACGTACAAAAAGTTATAACCTATCAAACGATAGGAAATTTTCTCAAAAATCCAAAATTCTAATTAGTTTTTTCATATCTTTTATAGTTTTTACTATACGGGGGAATTACAAAATTTTTGTTAAAATTTGTAATTCCCTCGTAACTTTTTTATTTATTAACGTACAAAAAGTTATAACCTATCAAACGATAGGAAATTGTCTCACAAATCCAAAATTCTAATTAGTTTTTTCATATCTTTTATAGTTTTTACTATACGGGGGAATTACAAAATTTTTGTTAAAATTTGTAATTCCCTCGTAACTTTTTTATTTATTAACGTACAAAAAGTTATAACCTATCAAACGATAGGAAATTGTCTCAAAAATCCAAAATTCCAATTAGTTTTTTCATATCTTTTATAGTTTTCAATATACGGGGGAATTACAAAATTTTTGTTAAAATTTGTAATTCCCTCGTAACTTTTTTATTTATTAATGTACAAAAAGTTATAACCTATCAAACGATAGGAAATTGTCTCACAAATCCAAAATTCTAATTAGTTTTTTCATATCTTTTATAGTTTTTACTATACGAGGGAATTACAAAATTTTTGTTAAAATTTGTAATTCCCTCGTAACTTTTTTATTTATTAACGTACAAAAAGTTATAACCTATCAAACGATAGGAAATTGTCTCACAAATCCAAAATTCTAATTAGTTTTTTCATATCTTTTATAGTTTTTACTATACGGGGGAATTACAAAATTTTTGTTAAAATTTGTAATTCCCTCGTAACTTTTTTATTTATTAACGTACAAAAAGTTATAACCTATCAAACGATAGGAAATTGTCTCAAAAATCCAAAATTCCAATTAGTTTTTTCATATCTTTTATAGTTTTCAATATACGGGGGAATTACAAAATTTTTGTTAAAATTTGTAATTCCCTCGTAACTTTTTTATTTATTAACGTACAAAAAGTTATAACCTATCAAACGATAGGAAATTGTCTCAAAAATCCAAAATTCCAATTAGTTTTTTCATATCTTTTATAGTTTTTACTATACGGGGGAATTACAAAATTTTTGTTAAAATTTGTAATTCCCTCGTAACTTTTTTATTTATTAACGTACAAAAAGTTATAACCTATCAAACGATAGGAAATTTTCTCAAAAATCCAAAATTCCAATTAGTTTTTTCATATCTTTTATAGTTTTTACTATACGGGGGAATTACAAAATTTTTGTTAAAATTTGTAATTCCCTCGTAACTTTTTTATTTATTAACGTACAAAAAGTTATAACCTATCAAACGATAGGAAATTTTCTCAAAAATCCAAAATTCCAATTAGTTTTTTCATATCTTTTATAGTTTTTACTATACGGGGGAATTACAAAATTTTTGTTAAAATTTGTAATTCCCTCGTAACTTTTTTATTTATTAACGTACAAAAAGTTATAACCTATCAAACGATAGGAAATTTTCTCAAAAATCCAAAATTCCAATTAGTTTTTTCATATCTTTTATAGTTTTTACTATACGGGGGAATTACAAAATTTTTGTTAAAATTTGTAATTCCCTCATATATAGAAAATTAGAAAAGTTATAAAAAAAATAGTTACATTTTTAAATTTGTAAGAAAATTTCCTATCTTCTAATAGGTTATAACTTTTTCTACGTTTACAATTAAAAAAGTTATCCTATTTTTAATCAAAAAAAATCGGACCCCTGGTTTTACCCCTGAAGCTTATTCACTTGTGGGTGGTGCACAGCATTTTTTAAAAAGTAGATCGTTTTTTATTTTTTTTTTTTGGGATAAATCGCTATAACTCGCTTATAAGTGATTTTCAGTAAACGATTTCGTAAATAACACAAAAAAAAATATAGAAATCCAACCTAACTACCAATAAATACGGAAGTTAAATAAAATAAAATAGAATAAATCGATTTTGTACTGATACGAATAGCAAAAGAGAAAAGGGGGGTCTCCCACAACACAAGTACCACCATTTACACACTCACACACACACAATTTACATTCAGTCCAATTTCACACATTCAAAGATAACATTTCGTTTAGTTCGTATTGCGACAAATAGAACCAACCAAAAGTGCGTGTGTATTTATTAACTCGTTTATTTCTTTCTTTACACGTTTACTGAAAGAAATCGAAAGTGATTTAGATTTTCGTGTATTTGTATTACTCTTCTGAAAGGTGAGAAAAGAAAGTATTTATTTATATTTATAATCGCCTAGATTTGTCTATGTTACATCATTTTTACATGGTCAACTGAAAGGTTAAATAGAATTTTATTATATGTCTGTTTCATTTCTTTATTTCATTTAAATTAGAATTTATTTAATGTTAATTTGATTGATTTATTAAATAAAAACTTTCCGTAGAAACGATAGTAAAGCCCTATTATTTGTTTCAGATGTTATACAATAATTCAATTCCTAACATACAACCGAAGAAATTTTATAAATAAAGAAGAAACTAAAATGGCATTATTAAATTTTTCAACACCATATCTACAAAATCCATTAAATCCTCCTTCTTCTTCTTCTTCTTCTACTTCGAATTATTATCATCAACAACAATTTCCTTTATACCAATCTAATCCTCCTCTTCCACATATTCCTCCAAATCAAGGTTATTCTTATCCACATCCTGATAAACCTTTTTTAAGTGAAGAATATCAAGGAGGAAATAATAATAATAATAATAATAATCCATATAATAATCATCCACAACGTAATTATGATAATAATAATAATAATATTAATAAAGGAAGAAAAACGGTGATAGATTATGATTATAATGATGATGATGATCGTAATAATGAAGATAAACATGTTCCTGTTACTCCTATACAAGGTCCTATTTATATTAAAAATGGTACTGTTCCTGTTGTACCATTATATTCCTATCCAGTTTTAAGTAATGGAACATTTGTACAGATACCTGTAAGTATTCATTATACAATATAATATAATCCATTTCATCGTTTTTGGACGATTTGTTATTAGAAACTACTAAAATAAGATTAAACTGTTATTAGAGTTACCAATCCTTTAACAACGAGCCGTACATGACGGTTACTAGAAATGTGAATTAAGTATGATTTTTGTCATCGGCCAAAATCGGTGAAATGGACTATATCAATATCTCAATAACCAATTCTTATTGATTGTTTTTTATTTTTTCTTTCTTCGATGTTTTTCACATATTTTTAATTTTGTCATACATAAATTTATAACCTATCAAAAGAAAGGAAATTTTCTCAAAAATCCAAAATTCTAATTAGTTTTTTCATATCTTTTATAGTTTTCAATATACGAGGGAATTACAAAATTTTTGTTAAAATTTTGTAATTCCCTCGTATATTAAAAAATAGAAAAGTTATAGAAAAAATGGTAAGATTTCTAGACTTTTAAGAAAATTTCCTATCTTCTGATAGGTTATAACTTTTTGTACGTTTACAAATAAAAAAGTTATCGAACTTTTAAATTTTTGTATATTTTTTAATTTCTACATTTTTATTAACAAAAGTTTAAAATTACGAAAAATTAAAAAAGCTAGTAACTTTTTTAATTATTATCGTACAGAAAGTTATAGCCTATCAAAAGAAAGGAAATTTTCTCGGAAATCCAAAATTCTAATTAGTTTTTTCATATCTTTTATAGTTTTCAATATACGGGGGAATTACAAAATTTTTGTGAAAATTTGTATTTCCCTCATATATCGAAAATTAAAAAAGTTATAAATAAAATAGTTACATTTTTAAATTTGTGAGAATTTTTTGCAAATAATATCATATTTAGATTCACGAGGAAATTTCCTGATGTTAGAAATGTTACTCCACCTATTTTTAACAAAAATCTAAACTTTCTTACATGTAAGATATGTCAAAAATAGCTCTTTTTTTTGAAAATAATATCATATTTAGATTCACCAGAAAATTTCGTGATGTTAGAGATGTTACTCCACCTAGTTTTAACAAAAATCTAAACTTTCTTACATGTAAGATATGTCAAAAATTACCCTTTTTTGAAAATAATATATTTAGATTCATAAGGAAATTTCCTGACGTTGGAGATGTTAATCCACCTATTTTTAACAAAAATCTAAACTTTCTTACATGTAAGATATGTCAAAAATTGCTCTTTTTTTATAAATAACATCATATTTAGATTTACAAAGAAATTTCCTGACGTTGGAGATGTTAGTCGACCTATTTTCAACAAAAATCTAAACTTTCTTACATGTAAGATATGTCAAAAATTGTTCTTTTTTTTTTGAAAATAATATATTTAGATTCACGAGGAAATTTGCTGATGTTAGAGATGTTACTTCACCTATTTTTAACAAAAATCTAAACTTTCTTACATGTAAGATATGTCAAAAATTGCTCTTTTTTTGAAAATAATATCATATTTAGATTCATAACGAAATTTCCTGACGTTGGAGATGTTAATCGACCTATTTTCAACAAAAATCGAAACTTTCTTACATGTAAGATATGTCAAATATTGCTCTTTTTTGAAAATAATATCATATTTAGATTCACGAGGAAATTTTCTGATGTTAGAGATGTTACTTCACCTATTTTTAACAAAAATCTAAACTTTCTTACATGTAAGATATGTCAAAAATTGTTCTTTTTTTTTTAAAATAATATATTTAGATTCACGAGGAAATTTGC
Organism: Altica lythri; assembly: GCA_964028335.1. Taxonomy (NCBI): domain Eukaryota; kingdom Metazoa; phylum Arthropoda; class Insecta; order Coleoptera; family Chrysomelidae; genus Altica; species Altica lythri. The sequence continues at coordinate 17,812,992 of OZ034811.1, read as the reverse complement.
TGATGTTAGAGATGTTACTCCACCTATTTTTAACAAAAATCTAAACTTTCTTACATGTAAGATATGTCAAAAATTGCTCTTTTTTTGAAAATAATATCATATTTAGATTCATAACGAAATTTCCTGACGTTGGAGATGTTAGTCGACCTATTTTCAACAAAAATCTAAACTTTCTTACATGTAAGATATGTCAAAAATTGTTCTTTTTTTTGAAAATAATATATTTAGATTCACGAGGAAATTTGCTGATGTTAGAGATGTTACTCCACCTATTTTTAACAAAAATCTAAACTTTCTTACATGTAAGATATGTCAAAAATTGCTCTTTTTTTGAAAATAATATCATATTTAGATTCATAACGAAATTTCCTGACGTTGGAGATGTTAATCGACCTATTTTCAACAAAAATCGAAACTTTCTTACATGTAAGATATGTCAAATATTGCTCTTTTTTGAAAATAATATCATATTTAGATTCACGAGGAAATTTCCTGATGTTAGAGATGTTACTTCACCTATTTTTAACAAAAATCTAAACTTTCTTACATGTAAGATATGTCAAAAATTGCTCTTTTTTTATAAATAACATCATATTTAGATTTACAAAGAAATTTCCTGACGTTGGAGATGTTAGTCGACCTATTTTCAACAAAAATCTAAACTTTCTTACATGTAAGATATGTCAAAAATTGTTCTTTTTTTTTGAAAATAATATATTTAGATTCACGAGGAAATTTGCTGATGTTAGAGATGTTACTTCACCTATTTTTAACAAAAATCTAAACTTTCTTACATGTAAGATATGTCAAAAATTGTTCTTTTTTTGAAAATAACATCATATTTAGATTTACAAGGAAATTTCCTGACGTTGGAGATGTTAGTCGACCTATTTTCAACAAAAATCTAAACTTTCTTACATGTAAGATATGTCAAAAATTGCTCTTTTTTTGAAAATAACATCATATTTAGATTTACAAGGAAATTTCCTGACGTTGGAGATGTTAGTCGACCTATTTTCAACAAAAATCTAAACTTTCTTACATGTAAGATATGTCAAAAATTGTTCTTTTTTTTTGAAAATAATATATTTAGATTCACGAGGAAATTTGCTGATGTTAGAGATGTTACTCCACCTATTTTTAACAAAAATCTAAACTTTCTTACATGTAAGATATGTCAAAAATTGCTCTTTTTTTTGAAAATAATATCATATTTAGATTCATAACGAAATTTCCTGACGTTGGAGATGTTAATCGACCTATTTTCAACAAAAATCGAAACTTTCTTACATGTAAGATATGTCAAATATTGCTCTTTTTTGAAAATAATATCATATTTAGATTCACGAGGAAATTTCCTGATGTTACAGATGTTACTTCACCTATTTTTAACAAAAATCTAAACTTTCTTACATGTAAGATATGTCAAAAATTGCTCTTTTTTTGAAAATAACATCATATTTAGATTTACAAGGAAATTTCCTGACGTTGGAGATGTTAGTCGACCTATTTTCAACAAAAATCTAAACTTTCTTACATGTAAGATATGTCAAAAATTGTTCTTTTTTTTTGAAAATAATATATTTAGATTCACGAGGAAATTTGCTGATGTTAGAGATGTTACTCCACCTATTTTTAACAAAAATCTAAACTTTCTTACATGTAAGATATGTCAAAAATTGCTCTTTTTTTGAAAATAATATCATATTTAGATTCATAACGAAATTTCCTGACGTTGGAGATGTTAATCGACCTATTTTCAACAAAAATCGAAACTTTCTTACATGTAAGATATGTCAAAAATTGCTCTTTTTTTGAAAATATCATATTTAGATTCATAAAGAAATTTCCTGACGTTGGAGATATTAGTCGACCTATTTTCAACAAAAATCTAAACTTTCTTACATGTAAGATATGTCAAAAATTGCTCTTTTTTTTTAAGTAATAATTGAACTTTGAAATTTTTGTGTATATTTTAATTTCTATATTTTTGTTAACAAAAGTTCAAAATTACGAAAAATTAAAAAAAGTTAGTAACTTTTTTATTAATTAACGTAGAAAAAGTTATAACCTATCAAACGATAGGAAATTTTCTCAAAAATCCAAAATTCCAATTAGTTTTTTCATATCTTTTGTAGTTTTTTCTATACGGGGGAATTACAAAATTTTTGTTAAAATTTGTAATTTCTACATTTTTATTAACAAAAGTTTAAAATTAATTAATTTGAAATGAACTACATCAATATCTCAATAACCAATTCTTATTGATTGTTTTACATTTTTTCTTTTTTCGAATGTTTTTCTCATATTTTCAATATTGTTATTTCTTTTTTTTTTTTGATATTCTAATTTGTTTAAACTTACATAAATACGATATGTAAACATAGTCAACAATAATAGACCGATAGAACCGTTGGTTGGTTAATCGTTGACAAATAAAGTCAAAGTTAATAGTGAAACTGGAACTAAATAGACCGAGGTCAAACAATTAAAACGTGCACTTTTAGTTTTAATATCTTTGTTATAAACACTGTGAGAAAACTTTTACAAAATCTTTACAATCACTTAAATCACATTTATCAAATACAAAAAATCGTACAAATGAGAAATATCTAAATAAAGTATTATTACAGAAAACTGTAACATTGTTTCTAGGCCTACGTCTCGTTGTCAAAATCTTTTGAATTTTGGTTACCAGTTGGAGGTGAAGATGTCGCTACTATCACATCGTTTACACTTTCGTTAATGAATAGAATGTATCGATTGTGGTTTTAGCTTATTCTTCAGTCAGCGATTATGCTTTAAGCTCGCTGACGAATAATATCTTCCTTGTACTGATGAGGCGCAAATAGGCCGAAACCGGTCTATAAGTTATGTTGTTCCTTGTAACTGCAAACTAGAATGGTTGGTTTAAATTATCTATTAGATATGCCAACACCGTTTAACTTTGAAGTGTAGTCCAATATCCGTCGGAGTATATAGCCCAGGAAGTAGTTGTTTTTTCTTAGTTAAACGGTCATTGTTTTTGAAAATGTTTTTCAAAACTTGTAAAACGTTAGAATAATAATTTTATTATTTCTTTTTATACAAAACGGTTGTTAATATTATCGTGTAAACCTATTTTGGCTACGCCTATCACGATACATATTTTATATATAAAAACAATAACTAGATTGTTGTACGACATTGAATTGAATAATTTCTTTGTTCATTAAACAATTCATTCAATATATTTATAAATAAACGAGTTTTAATTAAAATAAATTTGATACGGTTATTATTATTTCAAACTCAGTCACTAATGTGTTTATTGTATCAGTTTTTAATAATTTTTTTTTTATTTTAATATATCTCATAAGACAACTATAACGTTTAATTACAGTTCAGCAGAAGAATATAGTAAAGTGAAATAATTGTTAAAATTAATAAATTTTAACAATTATTTCACCTTACTATATTCTTCTGTTGAACTATATTGTTTAATTATAGTTCAACAGAAGAATATAGTAAAGTGAAATAATTGTTAAAGTTTATTAATTTTTTTAAGATTTATTGTAAATTTGAAACAAAGATGGCGTTTTTAACATATAATTTTAGTACTATAACACCACCGTAAGATGGCGTTTTTTTATATAGAAATGTAGTTTTATGACGCCACCGTAAGGTGGCGCTTTTGATATAAAATTTTCATTCTATGACGCGAAATTGTTGACATTGACATTTTAGATATTATATAAACGTTAAAAAAAATCTTATAAATGGAACTAAAAATGAGTTTTGTGGTGAAAACACTGTCATAATAGTTAGATAACTGTCATAAACGTCAAAAATTCGTACAAATTTCAAAAAAGCGATGTTTTTAGGTAAAAAAACGACGTTTTTTGCGAAGATGTGTCAAAAAGTTGTCACAAAGGTCGAAAAACTGTAATAAACGTCAAAAAAACTGTCAGAAGTATCATTTAACTGTCATAAACGTAAAAAAATCGTTATAAATGACGTTTTTTGCGAATATACGACAAAAAACTCTCACAAACGTCCAAAATCTGTCATAAACGTCAAATAACTGTCATAATTGTGAAAAAAACTCTTACAAATGTCAGAAAACGACAAATAACTGTCACAAACGTCAATAAATCGTTACAAAATTACGTTTTTAGGTGAAAAAACCATGTTATCAGGTAAAAAACGACGTATTTTATGAATATATGTAAAAAAACTCTGTCACAAACGTCAAGAAACTGTCATAAACGATAAATAACTGTCAAAAACGTCAATAAATCGTTACAGATATCAACAAAATTACGTTTTTAAGTGACAAAATCACAATAATTAGGGTAAGACATTATTTTCTAATCATAAACTAATCAATAATATTGTCATTTGAGCGGTAAACAAGATAGAAAATCAAAAGTTCAAAATTACGAAAAATTAAAAAAAGCTAGTAACTATTTTATTTATTAACGTACAAAAAGTTATAACCTATCAAACGATAGGAAATTTTCTCAAAAATCCAAATTTACAATTAGTTTTTTCATATCTTTTATAGTTTTCAATATACAGGGGAATTACAAAATTTTTGTTAAAATTTGTAATTCCCTCGTAACTTTTTTATTTATTAACGTACAAAATTTTTAACCTATCAAAAGAAAGGAAATTTTTTCAAAAATCTAAAATTCCAATTAGTTTTTTCATATCTTTTATAGTTTTCTATATACGGGGGAATTACAAAATTTTTGTTAAAATTTGTAATTCCCTCGTAACTTTTTTATTTATGAACGTACAAAAAGTTATAACCTATCAAACGATAGGAAATTTTCTCAAAAATCCAAAATTTCAATTAGTTTTTTCATATCTTTTATAGTTTTCTATATACGGGGGAATTACAAAATTTTTGTTAAAATTTGTAATTCCCTCGTAACTTTTTTATTTATGAACGTACAAAAAGTTATAGCCTATCAAACGATAGGAAATTTTCTCAAAAATCCAAAATTTCAATTAGTTTTTTCATATCTTTTATAGTTTTCAATATACGGGGGAATTACAAAATTTTTGTTAAAATTTGTAATTCCCTCGTAACTTTTTTATTTATGAACGTACAAAAAGTTATAACCTATCAAACGATAGGAAATTTTCTCAAAAATCCAAAATTTCAATTAGTTTTTTCATATCTTTCATAGTTTTCTATCTACGGGGGAATTACAAAATTTTTGTTAAAATTTGTAATTCCCTCGTAACTTTTTTATTTATTAACGTACAAAAAGTTATAATCTATCAAAAGAAAGGAAATTTTCGCAGAAATCCAAAATTTCAATTAGTTTTTTCATATCTTTTATAGTTTTCAATATACGAGGGAATTACAAAATTTTTGTTAAAATTTGTATTTCCCTCGTAACTTTTTTATTTATTAACGTACAAAAAGTTATAATCTATCAAAAGAAAGGAAATTTTCGCAGAAATCCAAAATTTCAATTAGTTTTTTCATATCTTTTATAGTTTTCTATATACGGGGGAATTACAAAATTTTTGTTAAAATTTGTATTTCCCTCGTAACTTTTTTATTTATTAACGTACAAAAAGTTATAATCTATCAAAAGAAAGGAAATTTTCGCAGAAATCCAAAATTTCAATTAGTTTTTTCATATCTTTTATAGTTTTCAATATACGAGGGAATTACAAAATTTTTGTTAAAATTTGTATTTCCCTCGTAACTTTTTTATTTATTAACGTACAAAAAGTTATAATCTATCAAAAGAAAGGAAATTTTCGCAGAAATCCAAAATTTCAATTAGTTTTTTCATATCTTTTATAGTTTTCTATATACGGGGGAATTACAAAATTTTTGTTAAAATTTGTAATTCCCTCGTAACTTTTTTATTTATTAACGTACAAAAAGTTATAATCTATCAAAAGAAAGGAAATTTTCTCAAAAATCTAAAATTCCAATTAGTTTTTCATATCTTTTATAGTTTTCTATATACGGGGGAATTACAAAATTTTTGTTAAAATTTGTAATTCCCTCGTAACTTTTTTATTTATTAACGTACAGAAAGTTATAACCTATTAAAAGATAGGAAATTTCTTCAAAAATCCAAAATTCCAATTAATTTTTTCATATCTTTTATAGTTTTCAATATACGGGGGAATGACAAAATTTCTGTTAAAATTTGTAATTCTCTCGTAACTTTTTTATTTATTAACGTACAAAAAGTTGTAATCTATGAAAAGGTAGGAAATTTTCTCAAAAATCCAAAATTCGAATTGGTTTTATCATACCTTTTATAGTTTTTAATATACGGGGGAATAACAAATATTTTGTTAAAATTTGTAATTCCCTCGTAACTTTTTTATTAATTAACGTACATAAAGTTATAACCTATCAAAAGAAAGGAAATTTTCTCAAAAATCCAAAATTTCAATTAGTTTTTTCATATCTTTTATAGATTTGAATATACGGGGGAATTACAAAATTTTTGTTAAAATTTTTAATTCCCTCGTAACTATTTTATTTATTAACGTACAAAAAGTTATAACCTATCAAACGATAGGAAATTTTCTCAAAAATCCAAAATTACAATTAGTTTTTTCATATCTTTTATAGTTTTCAATATACGGGGGAATTACAAAATTTTTGTTAAAATTTGTAATTCACTCGTAACTTTTTTATTTATTAACGTACAAAAAGTTATAATCTATCAAAAGAAAGGAAATTTTCTCAAAAATCTAAAATTCCAATTAGTTTTTCATATCTTTTATAGTTTTCTATATACGGGGGAATTACAAAATTTTTGTTAAAATTTGTAATTCCCTCGTAACTTTTTTATTTATTAACGTACAAAAAGTTATAATCTATCAAAAGAAAGGAAATTTTCGCAGAAATCCAAAATTTCAATTAGTTTTTTCATATCTTTTATAGTTTTCTATATACGGGGGAATTACAAAATTTTTGTTAAAATTTGTATTTCCCTCGTAACTTTTTTATTTATTAACGTACAAAAAGTTATAATCTATCAAAAGAAAGGAAATTTTCGCAGAAATCCAAAATTTCAATTAGTTTTTTCATATCTTTTATAGTTTTCAATATACGAGGGAATTACAAAATTTTTGTTAAAATTTGTAATTCCCTCGTATATCGAAAAAACTAATCAAAAAATAAAAAATAAAGCGAAAAAAAAGGAAATCGAAAAACTATTAAAAAGAATATAAAAAGCAATAAATTATAAATTGATATCCGGTAGTGATTTGATCTGGTTTTTACAAATATCATATCCGTAGTAAAAAAATAGGATTTAGTTGGGATTTTTACGCAAGAAAAATGACCTTGCTAAAGCGCATCTCGTCATTTTATTTCCTATTCTATTCTATTCTATTACTAAAATTAAATACTTACTTTATTACTCATTTAATAATGATCGATACAATATAGAAATTGTTATTTATAAAAATGGTGAAAATTTATATTCAGAATAATGGAAATTTATATAAACTTGTAAGTATTAAAAAAATTAAATTTATTTAATTATTTATTTATTTATACGCGTTATGCATATAAAGAAACTGTCTTTACCCGTTCGTTTTGATTCGAATTTCGATTTTTTTATTAATAAATACGATTTTTGTTTAATAAGGGATTAAAAACAAATCGTAGGTACCTAATTTGAAATTTATTTTATTTTATTTCAATAACAAATTAAGTATGTCGAGTGAAGCGTATCCGTTACGTATAAAAAAAATAAAATAAACATTTTTTCCAATGAATCAGATCTATTGAGAAAAAGCAAATAAAAGAGACTCACTAAAGGACGTTTAATTAACACTTTTAAAATAAACAAATAATATTGTTTATAAAAAAAAATTATAATTAAAATAGTTATTTTTAAAGTTAAAAATATCATACGAGGGAGAGGTGGAATGAACAATGTAATTTACGAGGGTGTTTTTTAAATATTCATGTAAATTTGTATTTTGCTCGTATATCGAAAATTATAAATTTTGTGAAAAAATTAGTTGGATTTTAAGATTTGCGAGTAAATTTCCTTTTTTTTGATAGGTTATAACTTTATGTACGTTAATAAATAAAAAAGTTACGAGGGAATTACAAATTTTAACAAACATTTTGTAATTCCCCCGTATATTGAAAACTATAAAAGATATAAAAAAACTAATTTGAATTTTGGATTTTTAAGAAAATTTCCTTTCTTTTGATGAGTTATAACTATATGTACCTTAATAAATAAAAAAGTTACGAGGGAATTACAAATTTTAACAAACATTTTGTAATTCCCCCGTATATAGAAAACTATAAGAGATATGAAAAAACTAATTGGAATTTTGGATGTTTGATAAAATTTCCTATCTTTTGATAGGTTATAACTTTTTGTACCTTAATAAATAAAAAAGTTACGAGGGAATTACAAATTTTAACAAACATTTTGTAATTCCCCCGTATATTGAAAACTATAAAAGATATAAAAAAACTAATTTAAATTTTGGATTTTTAAGAAAATTTCCTTTCTTTTGATGGGTTATAACTATATGTACCTTAATAAATAAAAAAGTTACGAGGGAATTACAAATTTTAACAAACATTTTGTAATTCCCCCGTATATAGAAAACTACAAAAGATATGAAAAAACTAATTGGAATTTTGGATGTTTGATAAAATTTCCTATCTTTTGATAGGTTACAACTTTTTGTACGTTAATAAATAAAAAAGTTACGAGGGAATTACAAATTTTAACAAAAATTTTGTAATTCCCCCGTATATAGAAAACTTTAAAAGATATGAAAAAACTAATTGGAATTTTGGATGTTTGATAAAATTTCCTATCTTTTGATAGGTTATAACTTTTTGTACCTTAATAAATAAAAAAGTTACGAGGGAATTACAAATTTTAACAAACATTTTGTAATTCCCCCGTATATTGAAAACTATAAAAGATATAAAAAAACTAATTTAAATTTTGGATTTTTAAGAAAATTTCCTTTCTTTTGATGGGTTATAACTATATGTACCTTAATAAATAAAAAAGTTACGAGGGAATTACAAATTTTAACAAACATTTTGTAATTCCCCCGTATATAGAAAACTATAAAAGATATGAAAAAACTAATTGGAATTTTGGATGTTTGATAAAATTTCCTATCTTTTGATAGGTTATAACTTTTTGTACGTTAATAAATAAAAAAGTTACGAGGAAATTACAAATTTTAACAAACATTTTGTAATTCCCCCGTATATTGAAAACTATAAAAGATATAAAAAACTAATTTGAATTTTGGATTTTTGAAAAAATTTCCTTTCTTTTGATAGGTTATAACTATATGTACCTTAATAAATAAAAAAGTTACGAGGGAATTACAAATTTTAATAAAAATTTTGTAATTCCCCCGTATATTGAAAACTATAAAAGATATAAAAAACTAATTTGAATTTTGGATTTTTGAAAAAATTTTCTTTCTTTTGATAGGTTATAACTATATGTACCTTAATAAATAAAAAAGTTACGAGGGAATTACAAATTTTAACTAACATTTTGTAATTCCCCCGTATATTGAAAACTATAAAAAATATGAAAAAACTAATTTGAATTTTGGATTTTTGAAAAAATTTCCTTTCTTTTGATAGGTTATAACTATATGTACCTTAATAAATAAAAAAGTTACGAGGGAATTACAAATTTTAACAAACATTTTGTAATTCCCCCGTATATTGAAAACTATAAAAAATATGAAAAAACTAATTTGAATTTTGGATTTTTGAAAAAATTTCCTTTCTTTTGATAGGTTATAACTATATGTACCTTAATAAATAAAAAAGTTACGAGGGAATTACAAATTTTAACAAACATTTTGTAATTCCCCCGTATATAGAAAACTTTAAAAGATATGAAAAAACTAATTGGAATTTTGGATGTTTGATAAAATTTCCTATCTTTTGATAGGTTATAACTTTTTGTACGTTAATAAATAAAAAAGTTACGAGGGAATTACAAATTTTAACAAACATTTTGTAATTCCCCCGTATATAGAAAACTATAAAAGATATGAAAAAACTAATTGGAATTTTGGATGTTTGATAAAATTTCCTATCTTTTGATAGGTTATAACTTTTTGTACGTTAATAAATAAAAAAGTTACGAGGAAATTACAAATTTTAACAAACATTTTGTAATTCCCCCGTATATTGAAAACTATAAAAGATATAAAAAACTAATTTGAATTTTGGATTTTTGAAAAAATTTCCTTTCTTTTGATAGGTTATAACTATATGTACCTTAATAAATAAAAAAGTTACGAGGGAATTACAAATTTTAATAAAAATTTTGTAATTCCCCCGTATATTGAAAACTATAAAAGATATAAAAAACTAATTTGAATTTTGGATTTTTGAAAAAATTTTCTTTCTTTTGATAGGTTATAACTATATGTACCTTAATAAATAAAAAAGTTACGAGGGAATTACAAATTTTAACTAACATTTTGTAATTCCCCCGTATATAGAAAACTATAAAAGATATGAAAAAACTAATTGGAATTTTGGATGTTTGATAAAATTTCCTATCTTTTGATATGTTATAACTTTTTGTACGTTAATAAATAAAAAGTTACGAGGGAATTACAAATTTTAACAAAAATTTTGTAATTCCCCCGTATATAGAAAACTTTAAAAGATATAAAAAAACTAATTTGAATTTTGGATTTTTAAGAAAATTTCCTTTCTTTTGATGGGTTATAACTATATGTACCTTAATAAATAAAAAAGTTACGAGGGAATTACAAATTTTAACAAACATTTTGTAATTCCCCCGTATATTGAAAACTATAAAAAATATGAGAAAACTAATTTGAATTTTGGATTTTTGAAAAAATTTCCTTTCTTTTGATAGGTTATAACTATATGTACCTTAATAAATAAAAAAGTTACGAGGGAATTACAAATTTTAACTAACATTTTGTAATTTCCCCGTATATTGAAAACTATAAAAGATATGAAAAAACTAATTGGAATTTTGGATTTTTAAGAAAATTTCCTATCTTTTGATAGTTTATAACTTTTTGTCGGTTTACAAATAAAAAAGTTACAATTAAAAATATATTTTTTTTAAATACTTCATTTTCATTATAAAACCATTGAAACGATTGAAACGAATCTTTTACAACTTTGGTCAATAAATTTGTTATTCAATATTTAAAACAGGAACTATATTGTCTTTATTATTGATAAATGATCTATTTAGATCGAACGATAGATTTTTCTCTTTCAAGGTTTATAATCTAATTAGTATTCAATTATTAATTATTCCAATTTGATAATGATCAAAGTATGTGGTGAATGTATTTATTATCATATATGATAATACAATTAATATCTTTATTGTTAATAATTTAATTTTTGTTTAAACAATATAAAATGTTTTATGAGGTTTAACTACCTTTAGCTGAAGGTTTTTTTATAAACTCCGGTTAAGGAGTGCCTGGTTAAATGGTTTATATTTAAATTTTTTTACTAATAAATAAATAAATAAATAAATAAACAATGTCAAAATTATTATTATTATTACATAGTAAAGAATATAATTTCTTAAAAATGATTATAATAATAGTATGAGTAAGAATTTTAAGAAATAACTGGATTAAGGTCAAATTTGTTAAAAAAATGTTGATATGCATTTTCCGCATACCACTTTTACCATACAGGGTCATGAAGAAATAATTGCCTTTCTATATTATTCATATAAACCATAAAACACATTATATTAATAGAATACTTTGTAAAAGAACAACTATAATAGACGTAATTTCATATTTAAACACAAATTTCGGTTATATGTCATAAAATCGACTTTTCCTATTAAGTGTTACTCGGTAAATTTTCTAATATTAATCATTTTAAAGCAAATTTATACAAAACTATGTAGAAATGTTTATTTAACAATAAAATCAGGTTTTACTTACATATCAAACCATCAAAACTTGAAAAAACGACTTAGCTGAAACTGTTATTAAACATCGATAAAGGGGTAGTATTTAACTATCACTTATAGCACTAATTACACAATCACCACATAAAAACAGTTATATAAACGAAAATAAAGACTCTTATTAACGATAATTTCACTAATTTCCGATTAAAAACAGACTTTTTCCGCACAAAAAACGCGAAAATATAGCATAGTTATACGAAATTGACAACTACTGAATTTTCTAGTTGGTTGACATATGTCAAAAAATGGCCTTTTTCTATATGGGTTACTCGGTAAATTTTATTATAATGATAATTTTAAAACATATTTATATAATCATACATTGCTAAAACTTTATAGGAATGTTTATTTAACAATAAAATCGGGTTTTACCTACATATTAAACCACCAAAAATTGAAAAAACGACTCAAAGTTAACTTTTTTCATATACCGATAAAGGGGTAGTATTCACTATCATTTATAGCACTAATTACACATGAAACACATAAACCGAATTATACAAATCACGATAGATACTCTTATTTATCATAATTTCACTAATTTTCAATTAAAAACAGACTTTTTTCACACAAAAACAACGAAAATAAAGTGTATTTATACGAAATTGACAATACTAATAGAATTTTCTAGTTGGTTGACATATGTCATAAAATGGCCTTTTTCTGTATAGGTTACTCTGTAAATTATATAATAATGATAATTTTAAAGCATATCATACATCGCTAAAACTTTATAGGAATGTTTATTTAACAATAAAATCGAGTTTTACTTACATATTAAACCAGCAAAACTTGAAAAAACGACTCAAAGTTAACTTTTTTCATATACCGATAAAGGGGTAGTATTCACTATCATTTATAGCACTAATTACACATGAAACACACAAACCGATTTATAGAAATCACGATAGACACTCTTATTAATCATAATTTCACTAATTTTTGATTAAAAACAGACTTTTTTCACACAAAAAACGCAAATATAGAGCATAGTTATCGTAAGTTGTACGAAATTGACATCTACAATACTAATAGAATTTTCTGATTGGTTGATAAATGTCATAAAATGGCCTTTACTATATGGGTTACTCTGTTAATTTCATAATAATATTTAATTTAAAGCTTATTTATATAATAATACATTGTTAAAACTATTAAAATTATCATAAACACTCTTATTAACGATAATTTTACTAAAATTCGATTAATTTGCATTTGACGTTTCTTGTATTTCTTCTTTTTCTTATTCTTAATCATAGATAAATGATATATATATATGTATAATAAACTGTTTTCTTCTTTTTCTTATTCTCTGGACCTCTTCATCATCTACCGTTTGTAGACGATTGAATTGTAGCAAAAGTTTTTAATTAATTAAAATGTATCGATATAACGATAGAAGAACTGTGGAAAGTTTTAAAAGAAACAATGATCAAAACAGAAAAGTAAAAACGAAAAATCAAACAAGTTGGTGGAATAATGAAATAAAATCAGAAATAAAACTAAACAAACAAAAACAACGAAAATTATACCAAATATAAAGAGTAAAGAATAAAAGTTAAAGATTTAATAAAAATGCCAAACAACAACAATAGAAGAATTTTGTGATAAAGATGGAGAATAACTGAAAAGAAAACCAAATACTATTTTATACTTAACAGAGAAAAGAAGAGCAAAAAGCAAGCATTGGAAATGATATATTTTAGAGAAATAAAAGGATGTAGAAAAAGAGACAAAATTAGAAATGATTTAATAAGAGAAGAATTAAAAGTGTAACCGATTTTAAAAAGCATTGAAAGATAACAGCTAAAGTGGTTTTGGATATGTTGTGGAAATGAAGGATAGAAGACAAACAAAAAGCGTATGGTAAGAAAGATCAATATAAAAAAAGAAAACGAGAAAATTTAGTAGGAGATAGTGATAGTGGCAGTAGTCGGGAAATAGGTTTAAATTCGATTACAAAATTCCACGGAATAACAGAGAGACAAAGATCACGACGAAAATATAAAAACTTTCTAAAAATGCATTAATTATTATGTAAAAATTTGTTTTTATTTAGAGTTTAAATGCGACCCGAACTTTTGCTACAATCCGCTAAATAAATAAAATCAAATTCGAAATTTTCATTTCGAATTTGCCAACATGCAAGAACTTTTGTGCAAAAAAACTTACCAATAAAAGCTAATCCTGCTCCTTCTGAACCTACCTGAAACAAATAAAGAAAACAAATTTTAGTATCTCTTTTTCTCTTTTATAAATTCGTATCCAATTTTAACATCAAACATTTAATTAAATTGGGAAAAGAAAACCAACAAGTAGAAATAAACGAATTTTAAAGAAGATTTGTAAAATTTGTCAAAAATTAAATGAAATACCTAATTAAAAGAAAATATGAAGATAATAAACGAGTAGACAGTTAGTAAAAGAAAAAATTGCCAATTCTTCTAGAAGTCTTACAGAATGTACCTAATGATAGAAAGATACTGAAGAAACCAAAAACACTTTTAGAAGTAATTCTAACAAAACTGTGAGTAGTAGAAAAAGATGTTAAAGAAGCAAATATAAAAGTTGATAACTTAACAACAACATTAAAGAAGATTTGTAAGACTCGCCAAAAACCTAAAAGAAACTATAAAGACATTATACGACAGAATGAAAACATTAAGAATATTCTTAAATCCAGAACTAGAAAGTTATTGAATACTGAAAGAAAAAAGAAGAATAAATTTGATAACTTACCTATTTTCTCCTTCCCTAATGCTGGCTCCTCCATAACTACAATTTTTCTAGTTTTTCTTCATAGTGTCTATTCGCGTACACTTTTCCCGATTCACGTTTACTCCCGTTACATACGAATTTTATTTTAGAATAATTACCCAAATTTCCCCTACACCAAAAACCAGATATACCCAATCTATATATATAAAAATGAAACCCGTTTTCCTTGGTCATGGCATCACGCGTGAATGGCTGGACCGATTTTACTAATTCTTTTTGTGTTGTATTTGTTATTATTAGGAGAAGGTTATTACGGAAAAAAATATTAAGAAAATCTCTCAGAAATATTATAAAAAAGACATTCAATTTTGCACATTTTAAAAAACGCGCGTAACGAATGTCAATGTCATTCACAGCCATAGACTATTTTGAAAGAGCATCGTTTGTTCGGAAACGTAGTTACTTAATTAAATTAACCTGTGAAATCACACACATAACCCACGCGTGAATGGCTGAACCGATTTTACTAATTCTTTTTAATGTTGTATTAGTTATTATTAGGAGAAGGTTCATTTTTATAATTTTTCAAATCTGCGTATATTTCGAACATCCTTTCATATTTTTTGAAAAATATTGCATTTTTGAGAAGTTTTATCACTTTTCTATTCAAATTTAATCATATTTTTATCAAAAATCCATTTTTTTTTTAAATAATTAGCAACTTTTTCTGTAACGTTCAAGGCCACTTTTAACAGAATATCTATTTTATGATATAATTCGCAAAAAATCGAAATTTTTAAGAAAATATCGATTAATTTCTGTTTATAATCGATTAATAAAGCTTATTTATCGATTTTTAATCGAAAATAATGAAGGATGTTTGAAATATTAACAGATTTTCAAATTTTGACATCTCTCATGCTCACTGAGAAAAAGAAGAAAAATTGTCAAATATTCAATAAAATTGCAATTTTTGATAAAAATGTTGATTAATTTGTGTTTAAAATCGATTAATTAAGCTTATTTATCGATTTTTAATAAAAAATAATAAAGGATGTTTGAAATATTAACGGATTTTTAATTTTTGACATTTGTCATGCTCGCTAAGAAAAAGAAGAAGAAGAAAAGTTTTAATGAAAATATCGATTAATTTGTGTTTATAATCGATTAATAAAAAGTATTTATCGATTTTTTATCGAAAATATTGAAGGATGTTTGAAATATAAGCAGATTTATAATTTTTGTATAATTTGTATAATTTTTGAAATCTGCGTATATTTCGAACATCCTTTCATATTTTTTGAAAAAAATTGCATTTTTGACAAATTTGAACAGTTTTCTGTTCAAATTTAATCATATTTTTATCAAAAATAGATTTTTTTTAAAAATTAGCAACTTTTTCTATAACGTTCAAGGCCACTTTTGACAGAATATCTATTTTATGATATAATTCGCATAAAATTGAAATTTTTAAGAAAATATCAATTAATTTGTCATTATAATCGATTAATAAAGCTTATTTATCGATATTTAACCGAAAATAATAAAGGATGTTTGAAATATTAACAGATTTTTAAATTTTGACATTTGTCATGCTCACTAAAAAAAAGAAGAAGAATTGTTAGATATTGAATGAAATCGCAAGTTTTAATGAAAATATCGTATAATTTGTGTTTATAATCGATTAATTAAACGTATTTGTCGATTTTTAATCGAAAATAATGAAAGATGTTTGAAATATAAGCGGATTTTTAATTTTTGACAGATCTATGTCTCATTTGTATAATTTTTGAAATCTGCGAACATTTTGAACATCCTTTGATATTTTTTGAAAAAAATTGTATTTTTGATAAATTTTAACAGTTTTCTATTCAAATTTGATCATATTTTTATCAAAAATATTTTTTTAAAAAATTAGCAACTTTTTCAATAACGTTCAAGGCCATTTTTGACAGAATATCGATTTTATGATACATTTTGCAAAAAATTTGAAATATTTATGAAAATATTGATTAATTTGTGTTTATAATCGATTAGTTTAGCTTATTTATCGATATTTAATCGGAAATAATAAAGGATGTTTGAAATATAAGCGGATTTTTAATTTTTGACAGATCGAACTCTCATTTGTATGATTTTTGAAATCTGCGTATATTTCGAACATCCTTTGATATTTTTTGAAACAAATTGCATTTTTGACAAATTTTAACAGTTTTCGATTCAAATTTAATCATATTTTTATCAAAATCAATTTTTTTTTTAAATAATTAGCAACTTTTTTTGTAACGTTCAAATTTTAACATTTTGACAGTTTGACATTTTAACATTTCGGCATTTTGACATTTATGCATTTTGAAATTTCGACATTTTGACATTTCAAATAGAATATGAAAATAGAAAAAATGATAAAACCGGAAAAATTAGAAAATACAAAGAAAAGAAAGTGAAAACTTAGATATAGACAACAAAACATGATAAAATCGATAAAAAAAATTTGAAAAGAGGTTGACCTTAAAGGCCATCCTTGCAACTTCCCGCTAGTTTTAACCGCAAAGCTATAGTAACGTGACGTATTTTGACGTTTTTGACTTTTTCTGAAATGTTTAACTTTTTAACGCCTTATTCGATTTTGATGTTCAAGATGGCATTCGACGCAGTTTTTTGAGACCTAAAAACGTTACCGGGAGTGCAAAATCGGTTAGTCAAAAAATCTCTAAGTTATTGAAAAAAAAACACTTTTTTTGAAATTTTTCGACAACGATATCTCACGAACGAATCAACCGATTTTAATTTGCAAAACGGCATTCGACGTGGCTTTTTAAGCTTGAGAGCTGATTAGGTTATGAAATTGATCGATGCAATAGCCAAAAAGATATGCCCAAAAAACATCATTTTTACCAATTGTTTTTTTCGGTTATTTTGAAATTTCTCGAAATCTACCGGCTCGAATCGGTTCAAACTTACAGGGAATCTAAGTTAGATGGAACTCTTTGGAATGCTTTTTATTTCATTTCGATCGGTCAAGCTGTTCAAAAGTTATAAGAGGTTTACATACATCCACACACACACACACACATCCACACGTACATACAGACATACAGACACCCTCGTAAAAATAGTCAGGGGAGGTTCCTAAGACCTCAAAACGTTGAGATCCGATGAAAACTCGATTTTCGAAAAACGGGGTGAAACCAATAACTTCCCGATTTTAAAAAGAATTTTAATTTTTTTTAGCGGGAAGTTAAAAAACAGAGAAATTAATGTAGAAAAAATTTAAAAATTGTAAAAAAGGAAATGAGAAAAAAAATTATTTATTGTTAGGCGGTACGAGGTTCGCCGGGCCAGCTAGTAAATCTATAAATCCAAATTACAAATTAGAATCATAAATATCGAGTATACCTTTATTAAGGTAGTCTAAGGAAATTGGTATAATTATTATTTTATCGCAATCAAAATTATAATTATCGCGCGATTTACTTTTTATACTTACGATAAATTCGATTTATTAAACGCACTAAATTTACTTCCCGATTTTTATTTTTATTAAATTTTTACCCGGATTGCAAGTCATATTGCAATAATTTCGATACTCGTAATAAAAAAACACTTTTCACTTGTATGTAGAAACCTGGAAATAAAATTCGATATAAATATAACAAAATCAAACTTATAAAAACAAATTTTTAGTATTCTTTGTAAAGATATTTTATATATCAGATTCTCCCTCACTAATCTCATTCTGAAACCTATTCATAAGAAAACAATATAATTAACATTGATATTCGGTAGTTCAAAAAAAAAATTTTAAATCTAAGTTTAATAATACGATATTTGGATAAATTTGTCTATTAAAACAACTATCACAATTATATAAATAAATTAAAAATCTACCTTCTTATTATTTAAATAAAAATTGGCACAAATTCGTAATGAAGAAACACTCTTTTAATCACAATTGAATTCGTCTTGAAACTACCTTTCCCGACGGAATGATTCGTAAACAGACAATTATTCCTACGCGTCGTTTTTTCACCCTAAAAACCGCCCACTTCGACACTTTTTTGTGTTGTTATAATCATAACAATGAATCATTTTACCACTTTTAAAGACTTTAAAATAAAATCTAATTGTAATGCGTTAGAGAGAGATAGATACATATATTTAATATTAAAAAATAGTAAATCGCTGTTTATTTGGTAATTTTCCATGATCTAGAATTCTTATTGAATATTATTTCAGTGGCTTAATATACAGGGTATTGAAATTTATCCAAATATCGTACTTGAAAAATTAAAAAAAGTTAAAATAGCGATTAGGAAATTAGAAATTAGATTTGAAAAGAAAAATAGTTCAGGGCATTTCGATGAAAATCGCCCGAATAGGGGAAATTTGGACATTCAGCAGATATCGATATGCGGTTTTCTGCATTGTGTTCAGAAAGGTCCCAGGAAGAAAGTCTACAAAGTCTGGTTTGGCACATTTTTGAAAAATGCCTTCTGGACCGGAAAATGGATTTTCAAATTGCATCATTCCTTGCACCTTTATAGGAACGACTGGAAACTCGGAAAAATTATTACTTGGGGGTTTTTCAGGGCTGCCAAACTCGATTCGGGCATTAGAATTACCCGAGATTGCACGGGTGATGCTCTGTGGGGGTGAATTGGGGGAGAAATGGAAGCGTGCATAAAAAGCACTCCAAACTCGTTACTCGGGGGGTTTTCGGGAATGGCGAATCTAATTCTGGCATTGTAATCACCCGAAGGCGCTTGGGGGCGGTTCTGCGGGGGCATCCGGGGAGAACTTTTGGGGAAGAAATTGCATAGTTCATAAAAATCCCTACAAACTCGACACTCAGGGGTTTTTGGGTCTGTCGAATACAATTCTGGCATTGTAATCACCCGGAGGCACTCGGGGGCAATTCTGCGGGGCATCCGTGGAGACATTCTGAGGGAGAAATTGCATAGTACATGGAAATTGCTCCAAAATCCTTACTCGGGGGTTTTCGGGGATGACGAATTCAATTCTGTCATTGTAATTACCCGGAGGCACTCGGGGGCGACTCTGCAGGGCATTCTGGAGGAGAAATTGCATAGTCCATAGAAATCGTTCCAAACTCGACACTCGAAGATTTACAGGGATGACGAATTCAATTCTGGGATTGTAATCAGCTGGTGGTGCTCGAGGCTGGCTCCGCGGGGGCATCCGGGGGGACATTTTAAAGGAAGAATTGCAAAGTCCATGAAAACCAATCCAAAGTCGTTAATCGGGGGGTTTTCGGGGATGTCAAATTAAACTCTAGTTTTAGATTTCCTCAGAGGTCCCTCTGTGGAGCTGCGCGGGGAGTAAGTTGAGGGAGAAAGCGCAATGTGCATAAAAATCACTCCAAACTCGTTACTTGGGGGTTTTCGGTGATGCAAATTTTAATTCCGGCATTAGAATTCCGCGATGGTACTCGGGGTTGGTGTGGTAGGAAATGGTAAAGGAGAAAGGTGAAAAACCACAAATTATGACAATAGTACTTTGTCCAAATAACAAAGAGTTTTTATTTATGTTGAATTGTTCATTATAAACTTAAATTTTCAACTTACATACTAAACATCTTGTTCAAACCCTTATTCTTCTTTCCCTTCTTTATCTTTCTCCTCGTAACTATTCTCACCCCAGCGGGAAGTGCCTTTTTGGTTTAAGCAATTGCCTTCGCAATGCTTGCATGCAAGCAATCGCTCTAACACACTTTCCCCGAGTAACGAATTTGGAAAGTGCGATTTCCCCCCAGAATGTCCTCCCGGATGCCACCGCAGAGCCGTCCCTGGGTGACTACAATGCCAGAATTGAATTTGTCATCCCCAAAAACTCCCGAGTTACGACTTTGGAGTTCTTTTCATTCACGCTGCCATTTCTCCAATTCACCACCTGCGCACCCCCACACTGCAACCACGGGTAATTCTAATGCCAGAATCGAGTTTAAAACCCTTGAAACAATAACGATTTCCGAGCGATTTTTCCGATTTTCCAGTCGTCCCTATAAAGGTGCAAGGAATAATGCAATTGGAAAATGCATTTTCCGACCCAGAAAGCATTTTTAGAAAAATGCGACAAACCAGACGTTGTAGACCTTCCTGAACACAATGCAGAAAACCGTATCTCGATATCCGCTGAATGTCCAAATTTCCGCTATTTTTCCTAACTTCCCTGGACTATAAAAATTTTGAAAATTTTAACAAATTCAATCATTCTGAAAATTTTGAAAAATTCAAGAAATGCTTTCTCTAAGCGTTCAGTATAAGATGTTTGGGGAAAGCATAGAGATAGAGAGAGAAATGGTATTTTAGCTATTTTCGTGGAGCGAATCCTGAACGTATTCGGAAGGAATTGGCATGCGCAAATGTTCGTGAAATAATGTATTCTGTTCAGGATATAAAATTAATGAAATTTTGTTTTCGCGGAGGATTATAAATGACATTCCGATAACGGGTTCGATGTGTTCTAGGTTGTAACGAGAAATATTTGTTTTCAGAAGAGATTTTAACCTAAAAATTTTGTATTTATATTTTCAAAGTACTTTGTTTCAAGTTTTGTGTATTTGTAAAAGTTAACTTTAACCCACAGCGCTAACGTTAACACACCAATAACCTTAACTTGACCTTGACATCTAAGAACTTTTACATAAAATCATTGGCAATTATTTATAATTTAGACTAATACTATGCAAAAATGTTTATAATACAATTAAATCAAACTTTACTTACATTTTAAGCCATCAAAACTTGAAAAAAACACTCAAATTTAACTGTTTTCACACATCGATACCGGTATAGTATTTAAAATCACTTTTAGGAATAATTACACATAAATTACATAAACCAAATTATAGAAATCACAATAGACACTCTTATTAATCATAATTTCACTAATTTTTGAAAACAAACAGACCTTTTTTAAGAAAAAAACACGAAATTATCAACAGTTATACGAAATTCAAAACTACCGATAGAATTTTCTCGATGGTTGATATGTCATAAAATGGCCTTTTTCTATATGAGTTACTCAATAAACTTTCTAATATTAATCATTTTAAAACAAATTTATACAAAAATATATAGTCAAAACTATGTAGAAATGTTTTTTAACAATAAAATCGAGTTTTACTTACATATCAAACCATCAAAACTTGAAAAAACGACTTAACTGAAACTGTTATTAAACATCGATAAAGGGGTACTATTTAACTATCACTTATAGCACTAATTACACAATCACCACATAAAAAGAGTTGTATATACAAAAATAGAGACTCTTATTAACGATAATTTCACTAATTTTCGATTAAAAACAAACTTTTTCCGCACAAAAAACGCGAAAATATAGCATGGTTAAACGAAATTGACAACTACTGAATTTTCTAGTTGGTTGACATATGTCAAAAAATGGCCTTTTTCTATATGGGTTACTCGGTAAATTTTATTATAATGATAATTTTAAAACATATTTATATAATCATACATTGCTAAAACTTTATAGGAATGTTTATTTAACAATAAAATCGAGTTTTACTTACATATTAAACCACCAAAACTTGAAAAAAAGACTCAAAGTTAACTTTTTTCATATACCGATAAAGGGGTAGTATTTACTATCATTTATAGCACTAATTACACATGAAACACATAAACCGATTTATAGAAATCACGATAGACACTCTTATTAATCATAATTTCACTAATTTTTGATTAAAAACAGACTTTTTTCACACAAAAAACGCAAAAGTAGAGCATAGTTATCGTAAGTTGTACGAAATTGACATCTACAATACTAATAGAATTTTCTGATTGGTTGATAAATGTCATAAAATGGCCTTTACTATAAGGGTTACTCTGTTAATTTCATAATAATATTTAATTTAAAGCTTATTTATATAATAATACATTGTTAAAACTATTAAAATTATCATAGACACTCTTATTAACGATAATTTTCCTAAAATTCGATTAATTTACATTTGACGTTTCTTGTATTTCTTCTTTTTCTTATTCTTAACCATAGATAAAGGATATATTATGGTCTTAATCTAGTACATCTGTCACTTTGACGTATATAAAGATCTATTATCACGCCTGTTTTTGATTAGAGTATACAAAATCTTGTTTTATTTTAGGAATCGTTTATTGTTTTTTGAAAATTTCTTGATTTTTAAGAATTTTGTGGTCTCTTTTATGCAAAATAGAATATATTTTTGACAAAAAGAAATTAATTTTGTTGATAAAATCGATCTAAATTCTGTAATTAATGCAATCATTACGTACAGAGTAAAATTTGACGTTTATATTATTCTTCTTTTTATTTTTTTGTAATCTAGTACATCTGTCAACTTGACGTTTATAAAGAGCTATTTTTCACTACAATAAAAGTAATCTTGTTTTATTTTAGGAATTGTTGATTGTTTTTTGAAAATTTCTTGATTTTTAACAATTTTGTGGTCTTTTTTATCCAAAATAGAACATATTTTGTTGATAAAATCGATCTTTGTTATTATTTTTTAGATATTATGGACAGCATTATCAGTAGCTTTAGGATTAGAATTAAGAGGTGAATACATTCGTGGAGTTCCTTGTTTAATACGTAATCAACAACTATTCTGTCCAACAGCAGGAAATTCATATCCAATGTAAATATTATTAATAATTTTTAAAATTGTTTATAATAAATGATATTTTTAGAGATCGAATAGAATTGTTTATTGATGAAAATAAAGCATTAATGAAACGAATGTATGGAGAATTTGATATGCCTGATTATGCAGGCAAATCCGGACCTGGAACAAAAAGGAAACGTTCAACAGTTAAACCTGGTGTTCCAGATTTACATTTTAAACCAGGACCGGATCCTATTCAAACTGCTGATAAAGATTTTAATAAAAATAGACAACCCAGACAGAATTTTAGAAATAATCAAAGTTCAGAAAGTGGAAGGTTTGTTTTTTATATATTTTTCGTTATTTTTATGTTCTTTTATTCAAATTTTATCATCTTCTGGACGCTCCGTTTCTGTTTATATAAACCTAGCGAAAAATATGAAACCTAGAATATTCTTTTCTTAGTATTATCGCTGTCGACTGTGGGTATTGGTGTAATAATTGTTTTTTTTTGAATTTTAGAATAGATTCATGTGAAAGTAAAATAGAAATAGTAACACCATATTGGGCATCAAATTCAGCTGGAAAAATTCGTGCCATAGTAAATACACAACATTTTGAACAAGCTATACATCAAGAAGTATGTGCGTAAGTATAGAAAAATTTGATCTCAGTTTTTCTGTCATAACTTTTAAACTTTTTAATTAAAATAAGATTTTTTTGATGTTTTTTGATGTAGAATTTAATTTTACACAAAAAAGTATTCTTGAGTTTTTTCAAAAAAAACTGATACTTTTCGAGATATACAGGGTCAAACAAAAAGTTTGTAAATATAAATTTGATCTCAGTTTTTCTGTCATAACTTTTAAAGTTTTTAATTAAAATAAGTTTTTTTGATGTTATTTGATGAAGAATTAAATTTTACACAAAAAAGTATTCTTGGGTTTTTCCGAAAAATAGGATACTTTTCGAGATATACAGGGTCAAACAAAAAGTTTGTAAATATAAATTTGATCTCAGTTTTTCTGTCATAACTTTTAAAGTTTTTAATTAAAATAAGTTTTTTTGATGTTATTTGATGAAGAATTAAATTTTACACAAAAAAGTATTCTTGGGTTTTTCCGAAAAATAGGATACTTTTCGAGATATACAGGGTCAAACAAAAAGTTTGTAAATATAAATTTGATCTCAGTTTTTCTGTCATAACTTTTAAAGTTTTTAATTAAAATAAGATTTTTTGATGTTTTTTGATGAAGAATTTAATTTTACACAAAAAAGTATTCTTGAATTTTTTCGAAAAAACTGATACTTTTCGAGATATACAGGGTCAAACAAAAAGTTTGTAAATATAAATTTGATTTCAGTTTTTTTGTCATAACTTTTAAAGTTTTTAATTAAAATAAGATTTTTTAATGTTTTTTGATATAGAATTTAATTCTACACAAAAAAGTATTCTTGCAAATTTTCGATAAAACCCTTTGTTTTCGAGATATTTGCACTCTAGTAAATTGAATGCGATTTTTTCAACTTTCACAACAGCCTTTACAAATCTGTAAATATCTCAAAAACTATAAACGGTACAAAAATCGTTTTGATGTTTCTGGAAAGTAAATTAAATTTTACACAAAAAAGTATTCTTAAGTTTTTTCGAAAAAACTGATACTTATCGAGATATACAGGGTCATATATAAAAATTTAATTTTTTGTTTGTGTTTATTTTAGACGTAGCTCAACAAAAAGATGTTCAAATGATTGTGGCTGTGAACAAAAATATAAATGGCATCGACTTTTAGCTTATGATCCTGATAATGATTGTAAAGGAATTTTTATGGACTGGTTTTTATTTCCTTCTTGTTGTGTTTGTAGATGTAATCCTTAACAAAAAATCATTTTTATATTTAGTTAATAAAAAAAAATGTGATGAATGATCAATTTAGAAATCTTATTTAAAATAATATAAAATAGATTTATAGTTACCATTTTATCCTATATAATAATTATAAACAAGCTTGTTTTGTAAGATTTTATTAGGAATAGTTATTGAAAAGAAAACAAATTTGTTAAAAGAAAATTGGTTAAAAAGTGTTTTAAGTCACTTTTTTACTTGGAAACAGCGAGCGGTCCATAAATCCGATCTTTTTTTCTATTCTTAATCTTGTGAGGGTCGTGAAAAGGGTCGGATTTATGGATCGCTCGTTGTTTCCAGGTAAAGAGTGATTTCAAACACTTTTTTTACCAAAAAAAATAATTTTTTAGTTTATTTTATATTAAATTGCTGCCATTCCCTTTTTTATTTGTTAATTTAAATTATTTTGTAATATATTTTCAAATTAAATGTGGTTTTCACTGTCTGAATGCAAACAAATGCGTTTTTTGGAATTTTGATAGTTTCTTTATAGAAAAGATTGTTTTTCCCATAAAAAAGATAGTTTTTCCCATAGAAAAGATTGTTTTTCCCATAGAAAAGATAGTTTCTTCATAGAAAAAATAGTTTTTTCCATAGAAAAGATAGTTTCTACATAGAAAACATTGTTTTTTCCATAGAAAAGATAGTTTTTCCCATAGAAAAGATAGTTTTTCCCATAGAAAAGATTGTTTTTCCCATAGAAAAGATAGTTTCTTCATAGAAAAGATGGTTTTTCCCATAGAAAAGATAGTTTCTACATAGAAAAGATTGAGAGATTATTTGATATCTTCACAGGAATGTTTGTGGTCTTGTCATATTAAGGAATTCAGACACTTGATACTAAAAATTATCATTTTTTAACTTTATATTGATAAATTGTTATTATAATTATTGCTATAATAATATTAATTACATTATTTAATTGTTTTTAGTATTGTTTTGTTATTTGTGAAAGTTATTTAAAAATTAAATTCAAATTTGAACATAGCGCGGGAAATTGCTATATAAGTTATGTCAATCAATCAAAAATCGATTTTAATCAAAAATATGGTTTAATTTGCATAAAATAGATTACAAAAATGTTAAAAATGAACAAATTTCACAAAAATATTTAACGATTACTAAAATAAAACAAGATTTCTTTTAATTTAAAAGTTAGGTCTGCGTTTATTGATTTTTACGACATCTAGTAATGTTAAATTGAACTAATAAAGATTTTAATAGGAATAATCACGTATAGATGGCGTAAGATACAAATTTCAGTCTAAAATAAGATTTTATACAAAAAAACTGTATTTTTTACAAAAATATAGTTTATTTTACATAAAACAAATTGCAAAAACGTTATAAATTAATAAATTTCACAAAAATATTCGATGATTGTTAAAATAAATCAAGATTTCTTTAAAACTAGTCCAGATCCATTTGTTTTCGTAGTTTATTGAATTAACACAGATTCTAATTAGAATAATCTTTCATAGAGGGCGAAAGATACAAATTTCTGACTAAAATAAGATTTTATACAAAAAAATTGTTCTTTTTTCAAAAATATGGTTTATTTTGCATAAAATATATTACAAAAACGTTAAAAATAAACAAATTTCACAAAAATCTTTAACGATTACCAAAATAAAACAAGATTTCTTTTAATGTAAAAGTTAGGTATGCGTTTATTGATTCTTACGACATCTAAAAATGTCAAATTAAACTATGTAAATTTCTTCATAAAAAAGATAGTTCTTCCCATAGAAAAGATAGTTTCTTCATAGAAAAGATTGTTTTCCCCATAGAAAAGACAGTTTCTTAATAGATTAGGTTATATATACACTTTTTTGTTTTTAAATTTATTTATTAAAAAATAATTAATTACAAATCTAAGCTTGTAAACTAAGTAATGGATCACTTTTAATATTCGGAATAAAGTTTTCACCTTTCGACAAAAATTGTATCTCTTCTAAAGTTTTCCCTTTCGTTTCTGGTAGATATTGTAAAATAAATAAAGCAATTAAGAAACTACCAACAGTAAAAACATAAAAAGATCAGCTATAGTCATATACCTAACGCTTTAATTTTCGCTGGAAATATCTCAGCTGTTATTACAATCGGAACAATTCCTAAACCTAATTTAAAAGTAGCCGCGTAAATCATAACAGAAACCATACAGAAACAATCGGAATCCAACTAACACTCTTCACATCATAATCGATTAATTTTAAATGAAAATAAATCGATATTGTTAATAAACAGAAACCTGTTAAGATTGTTGATACTAATAATAATACTTTTCTACCCGTATTTATCGATTTGTAACGATGCTATTATAGCTGCGAATAGCATTATTACTGAAAAAATTATACCAGCGTGTGATGAATCGATATATTTTTTTTTTATACAATTTCATATTTATGTAGGGAATGCCTATTTTAAATAATGAATTTGACGGCCGAGTTGCGCCGACCTCCTCCGAGCATACGCGGAAATAGACCAGGGTTTGAGAGAGTTCTTCTGAGAGACCGCCATGTTGTTTGATAAAAGATTGTTGTTGTACTTCTGTTACTATTTTTATTGTGTTAATAAAGCCTTTCTATTCTTGTTAGTCGACTGTTGGATTTTTAACCTTCACTACTAAGAGAATAAGTATTTGAACACGCAGAGGATTATGTGGGATCCTCGTATATTCAGTTAAATACCGAAACATACATAAATGCCATACCGGCACCCCCACATTTGGTGACCCCGAGGTTCAAAAAAGGACTCCGACGTTCAAAAAAGGACCCCGACGTTCAAAAAAGGACTCCGACGTTCAAAAAAGGCTCTACATTTGGTGATCCCGATGCAGACGTTCCAAAAAGGTCCCACATTTAGTGACCCAGACGTTAAAAAAGGCCCTACATTTGGTGACACCGTTGTTTCACAAAGTGGTTACATGAACAGTTAAGTGCTCTTTAAAGTTAAAAAAACTTTAAAATTTGGTGGTTCCTGATTAAATATCAGACAATCAGTACATGTGCTTAGTTATTCCAGCATAGTTGTTGCCGAATACACCGGTATTCATAGCAAATTGTAATAAACTTCAGTGGCTTTGTAATAGCAGCCCTAGATCAATATATTCCTGGACAATCAGCTCTAGAAGTCCACATTATTGCTGACGAAGACTTCAAGTATCATTTACTACAGTTTTATGTGCAGTTCAAGGTACTGGATTTTCTTCAGGTATTTATTGTTTTTAAATTTGAATAATATGTGCATCATTTAAGTAATATTCGTAGTATTGTAAAGTTTGATCGACTCATTTTAATAATAACTAGTTGGTATCGCGTAAAAATCGCATTTTAATACCATAGTAAACATACGTAAATTAGATTGTAACTTATTGAAAATTAAATAACAATCAACGTAGTTGTTTCAACTGAACTCTTGTCGTTTAGACAAATTTATAAACTCAGTATAGGAAATTTCTATTTCAAAGTCTGTGTTAAAAATAATGTTTTGAACATTACAATATTCAAAATAAATATTTTTCTTTGACTATAAAACTTCTTTAATAAAAATTTAGTTAAATAACTCTAATATAACTCTAAAAAATAGATAGTTTGATCTATATTTAGCAATTATTTTAGCTAGTCAAAATGACTGATACCGCTAAAGAAAATGTTGAGGAGCGTGCAGAAGAAATAAATCGATTACGCGAATCGATAGAAAATTTGCAAGCACAATTAGGCGCGAACGCAAACGTTCAAACGAATGAGAATCAAAGAGTTCATGTAGATGCTTCGCGGGCCCCTAAAATTCCTCCAATTTCGCGTAGAAACTTACGTAATTGGCTTTTTCAAGTAGACGCGACGCTACGTCGGTCTGGTATCACTCATGACGCCACAAAGTTTGACTATTTAGTCATGGCTCTGGATGATGATGCTATGTCATGCATTAGTCATATTATATCGGCTGAAACCTTACCAGCCAATGCGTTTGAGCAGGCAAAGGCGTGTCTCATTAAAGATTATTCTCTTTCCGATGAAGAGAACTTACGAAAACTGTTGAAAGCGCAGGTAAATACCAACTGCAAACCGACTCAGATTCTGAGGCAACTAAAGGAACTTAATTCTGTCAGTAAACTTGATGAAAAAGTTCTAAAATCAATATTTTTTGAGCAACTTACTGATCATCAAAAAGAAATTCTTACATTAATGTATGATAAAGATTTAAATACTCTGGCTGAAACAGCTGATAAGCTGGTTGCAAATACGACTTCTTCAAATAGTCATATTTATGCAATCACTTCAAATGATTCTGAACCTAAAGCTTCTTCTTCAAATTTTGATGATCCAATTTCTCGATTAGAAAAGAAAATTGATTTATTGATTGAAACAATCAAAAAGAGTAATTTAAGTAACGACCGTTCTCGTAGTCGTTCAAAAAGTAAAAGTAGATCAGGATTGTGTTATGCGCATTCAAAATTTCCTGATGATGCTCGTACTTGCAGAGATTGGTGTTCTAGATATACAGAATGGTCTTCTCTTAATAAGGATAAAAAAGACAAAAATAAAAACTCTGCTCGTACCGATTGTATAGCTCATTCTGTTAAAGAATCTAAACGTTTATTTATTGCGGATCGTAAAACGAATCAATTCTTTCTCATAGATTCAGGTGCTGATGTATCGCTTATTCCTGTTTCTTCGAAAATGAATAAAAGTCCTGAGCAAACAAGACTTTATGCCGCTAATAATACTTTTATAAATACTTACGGTGAATCTTCCCGAACGATAGATTTAGGTCTTAGACGTTCTTTTCCTTGGAATTTCTGCATAGCAGATATACCTTATCCCATTTTAGGTGCAGATTTTCTCTATCATTATGGTCTATTGATAGATATTCGCAATAGCTGTCTCATTGATAATAAGTCTAGTCTTTCGACTACCTGTATTGTCAAAGAGGCATCGATTCATTCGGTTTCAGCTATTCCCCCCGATTCCAAATGCGCTGAAATTCTTGCGGAATTTCCACAAATTACAAGTACCAGTCCTATTGTTCCACCTGAAAAATCAAAAGTTCGACATCATATAATTACCAAAGGTCCTCCTGTCTCAGCTCGTTCTAGACGATTAGATCCGGCTAAATTGAAAGCCGCAAAAGAGGAATTTGCTACTTGGTGTCAAGCAGGTGTTTGTCGTCCGTCTAGTAGTCCATGGGCCAGCCCCATGCATATGACTTTAAAAAAAGATGGGACTTGGAGAGTATGTGGTGATTACAGACAACTTAATGCTGTCACCATTCCGGATAAATATCCGACTGCGCATATTTATGATTGCACTGCCAATCTTCATGGCAAAAAATATTTTTCCTCTCTCGACTTGCTTAAGGCGTTTAATCAGATCCCTGTAGCAGAGGAGGACATTGAAAAGACTGCGATTATTACTCCTTTTGGTCTTTTTGAATTTTTATATATGACTTTTGGACTGCGAAATGCTAGTCAAAGTTTTCAGAGATATATTAACAGCGTTTTAGGCGATTTAGATTTTGTTTTCATTTATATAGATGATATACTGATCGCTTCCACTACGCTTGAAGAGCATTATAATCACTTGCGTATTGTTTTCGCGAGACTTCGGGATGCTCATCTTCGATTAAATATCAACAAATGCATTTTTGCTGTTGAAGAACTGGAATTTCTAGGTTATATTATCAACAGTAAAGGAATTCTTCCAACCAAGGCGAAAGTTAATGCAGTTTTAAATTTTCCCAAACCGGAAACTGTTGCTGAATTGCGAAGATTTATAGGAATGGTAAATTTCTACCATCGAAATCTCCCCAATGCTGCAAAAAAACAAGCATCTCTAAATGCTTACTTTAAAAATTCTCGTAAAAATGACAAATCTCAAATTATATGGTCATTAGAAGCTGAAGAAGCATTTGAAACAGTAAAATTTGACTTTGCAAATGCTGCTCTTCTTGTTCATCCCCGTGTAGACTCAGAAATACAGTTAGTCACGGATGCTTCAGATGTAGCTGCTGGTGCTGTTTTAGAGCAAAAGTCAGCTGATGACGAACACAAATGGGAACCTCTTGCTTTCTTTTCCCAAAAATTTACTCCTGCTCAACGAAATTATAGTGCTTACGATCGTGAGTTAACAGCAATGTATCTAGCAGTAAAATATTTTTCTTATTTGTTAGAAGGTCGTGATTTTAAAATTCGTACAGATCACAAACCTCTTATTTATGCATTTTCGCAAAGTCCTGAAAAAGCATCACCACGACAACAGCGACAATTGTCATTTATTGCTCAATTTACAACTAGAATAGAGCACATACCTGGCAATGAAAATGTCGTTGCAGATTGTTTGTCTAGAATCGATTCTCTCACATTAAGTTCTAATGTTAACATTGAATCAATTGAAAAACTTCAAAAAGAAGATAAAGATTTGCAAAATTTGCTTAAATCGGATAATACTTCTCTTAAATTAAAACTTGTACCATTTAATAAAGATCACTCCATCATTTGTGATATTTCTGGTGAAACTATTAGGCCTTACATCCCACCACCTTTGAGACGAGATGTATTTGATATTTTCCATAGTCCTTCACATCCTAGTGGAAAAGCCACAGATAGGTTAATTCGTAAAAGTTATGTGTGGATGAATATGCATCGTGATATTTCACTTTGGTGCAAAACATGTCCAGATTGTCAACAATCAAAAATTTCACGACATGTCAAGCTTTTACCTGAGCATTTTGTTTCTCCTGATGGTCGATTCGATCATATTCACATTGATATTGTTGGTCCTTTGCCACCGGCAGACGGATATACTTATTTGGTAACAATAATTGATCGATTTTCTCGTTGGATCGAAGCAGTTCCAATCAAAAATATTGAAGCTTCATCCGTTACCAGAGCATTTTATGACACTTGGATATCTAGATTTGGAGCTCCTAAAACACTTTCAAGTGACCGTGGCACACAATTCGAATCGCAACTTTTTACCTCACTACGTTCCATTTCTGGTTGTGAGAGGATACGTACTACTCCTTACCATCCTAAGTCAAACGGACTAATTGAGCGTGTACATCGCCCATTAAAAGCTGCTTTAATGTGTCACAAAAACACGAATTGGTTACGCACCTTGTCCACTGTTTTGTTAGGTTTAAGATGCTATGTGCGAGAGGATACCGAAGCGTCACCAGCCGAGTTTCTTTTTGGAAAAGCCTTACGTTTACCAGGTGAATTTTTCGCAGAAGACGAAACATCCCCTGATCCGACGGCATTTATTGACGAATTTAGGGAATATATGCGTCAAGTACGACCAATTCCGGTATCGCACAAATATGCTAAAAATAAACGCGCATTTTATTTTAAAGACTTGTACACTTGTACGCATGTTTTCAAACGTGTGATGACTAAAAAATCACTTGAAAAACCTTATGTTGGTCCTTACAAAGTCATTAAAAGAGTGACTGATCGTGTTTTTCAAATTGATATTAATGGTGTTTCTCATTCTGTTTCGGTAGAATCGCTAAAACCGGCTTATTTTGTTTCTGGAGATGCGAATGATCCTACAATCGCTCAAAATGATATTCCTCAAAAGAGTGAATCGAACATTTCCGATAGTTCATTAACATTAGTCGATCAAACTCGTGATTTTAATGAAAATTGTCATAGTAATGATGATGCACATTCGTCGGAACATCTACCAGTTAGTCAACCCATATTAAAAACATATGTTAATAAAAAGAAACTGTTAACTAAGAATGAAACATCCGGTACAAATACTGTGCAGTGCGTGCAACCAAAAGCAATTCTCAAAAGTGCGTTAAACAAGAATTCTAACAATAGTGATAACCATCCAGTGTGTAAGAAAAGTGTCACGTTTAGTTAAAAAAACAAGTACCTATTTGGTGTAAACAAACAAATTTCAAAGTAAAAAACTTTTTATTGTTGTTAATTGTATACAAATATGTATTACAAATATTTTTTTCTCGTTCATAAGTTTACAAATTAAATACGGTGTAAAACCATTATTTGTAGTCAAGTTGTATCACACTTGGTTTTAAAATTTTCATGTTCAAAAGTAACATTAATTTTGATAATTAAGTCAATTTTTTGTTAACGCTTCTGCTAGGAGGGGAGTGTGTAGGGAATGCCTATTTTAAATAATGAATTTGACGGCCGAGTTGCGCCGACCTCCTCCGAGCATACGCGGAAATAGACCAGGGTTTGAGAGAGTTCTTCTGAGAGACCGCCATGTTGTTTGATAAAAGATTGTTGTTGTACTTCTGTTACTATTTTTATTGTGTTAATAAAGCCTTTCTATTCTTGTTAGTCGACTGTTGGATTTTTAACCTTCACTACTAAGAGAATAAGTATTTGAACACGCAGAGGATTATGTGGGATCCTCGTATATTCAGTTAAATACCGAAACATACATAAATGCCATACCGGCACCCCCACATTTATATTTCGTTTAGTGACATCTAGTTGCAAAAATGAGAATTACATTATAAAAGTGACAGTTCCCATTATAGTAAACAGCCAAAATATATTTGACACTTTTGACAGTGACAATCTAAACAATGGTTGCGTATTGAATGAAGTTATTATTGATTTAAAGTGAATATTAGTGTTTTTAATGTGTTTTATAATGTAAATTATCGTTTATTCTCTATTAAAAATGTGGACCCCTACAAAAACTAAAAAATATGGTGTTGGTAAGTGTTATTATTATTATTATTATTAATAGTAATAATAAATAATTACCTTGAAACTTTGAACGAATATGTAATTGTATAAATTTGATATAATATAATTATTTTTTAAGTAGTTATATTTGTTTTATTTATATATAATAATAATAATAATAAATTATTAAATATGATACTTTATATATATAAGTAAATTATGTATTGAAATTGTGAGGTTAGGAATATATTGATTATCAATTTCTAATTTATTATTATTATGATTCATTTTTCTATATCTATATTTATTATTATTATTATTATTATTATTATTACTAAAATTATATATCATATAAAGTTTATTGTGCTTAGAAGGGCATTTAATAATATTATTATTAGTAATTTGATGATCTCTGCAGACTTGAACTTCCTGTGTCAGTCATTTTCATTTCCTCTTTGTGCCTGTTTTGAATGTATAATTAGAAAACATATGTTGTTAGTTGAAGAAATATATTTCTTATATTTATCATTCAATAACTAATTTTTGTTTATCTTTTTTTGTTGATTCATAAATTCGTTTCGTTAAAATTGAAATTGATTTTTATTTTTATAATATCGATGAGTCAATTTACGACTTTCTTTGTTTATATAGGTACAGCTCGATTAAAATTATATATTTTTTAATTTAATTATTAATTATCAATGGAAAATATGTCATTTTTTTTTATTTTATTATCTCTAATTGTTGCAATAAATTGAATTACTGATAATAAAATTATATTATTAGAATTATAAATTTTAATACATAATAATGATTTTTATTATTATTATTATATAAGAAAAGAGTTACAAGTTTGATCTATCTGTCTGTCTGTCTATCTGTCTGTCTGCCTGTTTATCTATCTGTCTGTCAGTGGACAAAGATTACAAAACAGTAAAAAAAGTGGATAAAGATCATAAAACAGTAAAAATATGGATAAATATCACAAAAACAAGATAAAACTGTGAAAAGAAGTGGACAAAGATCACAAAACAGTAAAAAAACTGGATAAAGATCATAAAACACTAAAAAAATGGACAAAAATCTTAAAAATAAGATAAAACTACGAAAAGAAGTGGACAAAGATTACAAAACAGTAAAAAAAGTGGATAAAGATCATAAAACAGTAAAAAAATGGATAAATATCACAAAAACAAGATAAAACTATGAAAAGAAGTGGGCAAGGATCACAAAACATAAAAAAGTGGATAAAGATCATAAAACAGTGAAAAACTGGACAAAGATCACAAAACAGTAAAAAAAGTGGATAAAGATCATAAAACAGTAAAAAAATGGATAAAAAACACAAAAAGATAAAACTATGAAAAGAAGTGGACAAAGATCACAAAACAGTGGATAAAGATCATAAAACATTGAAAAAATGGACAAAAATTACAAAAACAAGATAAAACTATGAAAATAAGTGGACAAAGATCACAAAACAGTAAAAAAAGTGGATAAATATCATAAAACAGTGAAAAAATAGACAAAAATCACACAAATAAGATAAAACTATGAAAAGAAGTGGACAAAGATCACAAAACAGTAAAAAAGTGGACAAAGATCATAAAATAGTGAAAAAATTGACAAAGATCAAAAAACAGTAAAAAAGTGGATAAAGATCATAAAACAGTGAAAAAATGGACAAAAATCACAAAAACAAGATAAAACTATGAAAATAAGTGGACAAAAATCACAAAACAGTAAAAAAGTGGACAAAGATCATAAAATAGTGAAAAAATGGACAAAGATCAAAAAACAGTAAAAAAGTGGATAAAGATCATAAAACAGTGAAAAAATGGACAAAAATCACAAAAACAAGATAAAACTATGAAAATAAGTGGACAAAGATCACAAAACAGTAAAAAAGTGGACAAAATCATAAAATAGTGAAAAAATTGACAAAAATCAAAAAACAGTAAAAAAGTGGATAAAGATCATAAAACAGTTAAAAAATGGACAAAAATCACAAAAACAAGATAAAACTATGAAAATAAGTGGACAAAGATCACAAAATAGGGAAAAAATGGACAAAGATCAAAAAACAGTAAAAAAGTGGATAAAGATCATAAAACAGTGAAAAAATGGACAAAGATCACAAAACAGTAAAACAAGTGGATAAAGATCATAAAACAGTGAAAAAATGGACAAAAATCACAAAAACAAGATAAAACTATGAAAATAAGTGGACAAAGATCACAAAACAGTAAAAAAGTGGACAAAGATCATAAAATAGTAAAAAAATGGACAAAGATAAAAAAACAGTAAAAAAGTGGATAAAGATCATAAAACAATGAAAAAATGGACAAAAATCACAAAAAAGGGATAAAACTATGAAAATAAGTGGACAAAGATCACAAAACAGTAAAAAAGTGGACAAAATCATAAAATAGTGAAAAAATGGACAAAGATCAAAAAACAGTAAAAA
Source organism: Altica lythri (assembly GCA_964028335.1). Taxonomy (NCBI): domain Eukaryota; kingdom Metazoa; phylum Arthropoda; class Insecta; order Coleoptera; family Chrysomelidae; genus Altica; species Altica lythri. Next base: position 17,776,614 of record OZ034811.1, on the reverse strand, counting down.
AGTGGATAAAGATCATAAAACAGTGAAAAAATGGACAAAAATCACAAAAACAAGATAAAACTATGAAAAGAAGTGGACAAAGATCACAAAACAGTAAAAAAAGTAGACAAAGATCATAAAACAGTGAAAAAATGGACAAAAATCACAAAACAGTAAAAAAGTGGACAAAGATCATAAAATAGTGAAAAAATGGACAAAGATCAAAAAACAGTAAAAAAGTGGATAAAGATCATAAAACAGTGAAAAAATGGACAAAAATCACAAAACAAGATAAAACTATGAAAATAAGTGGACAAAGATCACAAAACAGTAAAAAAGTGGACAAAGATCACAAAATAGGGAAAAAATGGACAAAGATCAAAAAACAGTAAAAAAGTGGATAAAGATCATAAAACTGTGAAAAAATGGACAAAGATCACAAAACAGTAAAACAAGTGGATAAAGATCATAAAACAGTGAAAAAATGGACAAAAATCACAAAAACAAGATAAAACTATGAAAATAAGTGGACAAAGATAACAAAACAGTAAAAAAGTGGACAAAATCATAAAATAGTGAAAAAATTGACAAAAATCAAAAAAAAGTAAAAAAGTGGATAAAGATCATAAAACAGTTAAAAAATGGACAAAAATCACAAAAACAAGATAAAACTATGAAAATAAGTGGACAAAGATCACAAAACAGTAAAAAAGTGGACAAAGATCATAAAATAGGGAAAAAATGGACAAAGATCAAAAAACAGTAAAAAAGTGGATAAAGATCATAAAACAGTGAAAAAATGGACAAAGATCACAAAACAGTAAAACAAGTGGATAAAGATCATAAAACAGTGAAAAAATGGACAAAAATCACAAAACAAGATAAAACTATGAAAATAAGTGGACAAAGATCACAAAACAGTAAAAAAGTGGACAAAGATCACAAAATAGGGAAAAAATGGACAAAGATCAAAAAACAGTAAAAAAGTGGATAAAGATCATAAAACAGTGAAAAAATGGACAAAGATCACAAAACAGTAAAACAAGTGGATAAAGATCATAAAACAGTGAAAAAATGGACAAAAATCACAAAAACAAGATAAAACTATGAAAATAAGTGGACAAAGATCACAAAACAGTAAAAAAGTGGACAAAGATCATAAAATAGTAAAAAAATGGACAAAGATAAAAAAACAGTAAAAAAGTGGATAAAGATCATAAAACAATGAAAAACTGGACAAAAATCACAAAAACAAGATAAAACTATGAAAATAAGTGGACAAAGATCACAAAACAGTAAAAAAGTGGACAAAATCATAAAATAGTGAAAAAATAAAAATGGACAAAGATCAAAAAACAGTAAAAAAGTGGATAAAGATCATAAAACAGTGAAAAAATGGATAAAAATCACAAAAACAAGATAAAACTATGAAAAGAAGTGGACAAAGATCACAAAACAGTAAAAAAAGTTGACAAAGATCATAAAACAGTGAAAAAATGGACAAAAATCACAAAACAGTAAAAAAGTGGACAAAGATCATAAAATAGTGAAAAAATGGACAAAGATCACAAAACAGTAAAACAAGTGGATAAAGATCATAAAACAGTGAAAAAATGGACAAAAATTACAAAAACAAGATAAAACTATGAAAATAAGTGGACAAAGATCACAAAACAGTAAAAAAGTGGACAAAATCATAAAATAGTGAAAAAATTGACAAAAATCAAAAAACAGTAAAAAAGTGGATAAAGATCATAAAACAGTTAAAAAATGGACAAAAATCACAAAAACAAGATAAAACTATGAAAATAAGTGGACAAAGATCACAAAACAGTAAAAAAGTGGACAAAGATCATAAAATAGGGAAAAAATGGACAAAGATCAAAAAACAGTAAAAAAGTGGATAAAGATCATAAAACAGTGAAAAAATGGACAAAGATCACAAAACAGTAAAACAAGTGGATAAAGATCATAAAACAGTGAAAAAATGGATAAAAATCACAAAAACAAGATAAAACTATGAAAAGAAGTGGACAAAGATCACAAAACAGTAAAAAAGTGGACAAAATCATAAAATAGTGAAAAAATAAAAATGGACAAAGATCAAAAAACAGTAAAAAAGTGGATAAAGATCATAAAACAGTGAAAAAATGGATAAAAATCACAAAAACAAGATAAAACTATGAAAAGAAGTGGACAAAGATCACAAAACAGTAAAAAAAGTTGACAAAGATCATAAAACAGTGAAAAAATGGACAAAAATCACAAAACAGTAAAAAAGTGGACAAAGATCATAAAATAGTGAAAAAATGGACAAAGATCACAAAACAGTAAAACAAGTGGATAAAGATCATAAAACAGTGAAAAAATGGACAAAAATTACAAAAACAAGATAAAACTATGAAAATAAGTGGACAAAGATCACAAAACAGTAAAAAAGTGGACAAAATCATAAAATAGTGAAAAAATTGACAAAAATCAAAAAACAGTAAAAAAGTGGATAAAGATCATAAAACAGTTAAAAAATGGACAAAAATCACAAAAACAAGATAAAACTATGAAAATAAGTGGACAAAGATCACAAAACAGTAAAAAAGTGGACAAAGATCATAAAATAGGGAAAAAATGGACAAAGATCAAAAAACAGTAAAAAAGTGGATAAAGATCATAAAACAGTGAAAAAATGGACAAAGATCACAAAACAGTAAAACAAGTGGATAAAGATCATAAAACAGTGAAAAAATGGACAAAAATCACAAAACAAGATAAAACTATGAAAATAAGTGGACAAAGATCACAAAACAGTAAAAAAGTGGACAAAGATCATAAAATAGTGAAAAAATTTACAAAGATCAAAAAACAGTAAAAAAGTGGATAAAGATCATAAAACAGTGAAAAAATGGACAAAAATCACAAAACAAGATAAAACTATGAAAAGAAATGGACAAAGATCACAAAACAGTAAAAAAGTGGACAAAGATCATAAAATAGTGAAAAAATTGACAAAAATCAAAAAACAGTAAAAAAGTGGATAAAGATCATAAAACAGTGAAAAAATGGACAAAAATCACAAAAACAAGATAAAACTATGAAAATAAGTGGACAAAGATCACAAAACAGTAAAAAAGTGGACAAAGATCATAAAATAGGGAAAAAATGGACAAAGATCAAAAAACAGTAAAAAAGTGGATAAAGATCATAAAACAGTGAAAAAATGGACAAAAATCACAAAAACAAGATAAAACTATGAAAATAAGTGGACAAAGATCACAAAACAGTAAAAAAGTGGACAAAGATCATAAAATAGTAAAAAAATGGACAAAGATCAAAAAACAGTAAAAAAGTGGATAAAGATCATAAAACAGTGAAAAAATGGACAAAAATCACAAAACAAGATAAAACTATGAAAAGAAATGGACAAAGATCACAAAACAGTAAAAAAGTGGACAAAGATCATAAAATAGTGAAAAAATTGACAAAAATCAAAAAACAGTAAAAAAGTGGATAAAGATCATAAAACAGTTAAAAAATGGACAAAAATCACAAAAACAAGATAAAACTATGAAAATAAGTGGACAAAGATCACAAAACAGTAAAAAAGTGGACAAAGATCATAAAATAGGGAAAAAATGGACAAAGATCAAAAAACAGTAAAAAAGTGGATAAAGATCATAAAACAGTGAAAAAATGGACAAAAATCACAAAAACAAGATAAAACTATGAAAAGAAGTGAACAAAGATCACAAAACAGTAAAAAAAAAGTGGACAAATATCACAAAACAGTGAAAAAATGGACAAAAATTACAAAAACAAGATAAAACTATGAAAAGAAGTGGACAAAAATCACAAAACAGTAAAAAGTGGACAAAGATCATAAAATAGTGAAAAAAATGGACAAACATCAAAAAACAGTAAAAAAGTGGATAAAGATCATAAAACAGTGAAAAAATGGACAAAAATCAGGAAACAAGATAAAACTATGAAAATAAGTGGACAAAGATCACAAAACAGTAAAAAAGTGGACAAAAACATAAAATAGTGAAAAAATGGACAAAGATCAAAAAACAGTAAAAAAGTGGATAAAGATCATAAAACAGTGAAAAAATGGACAAAGATCACAAAACAGTAAAAAAGTGGATAAAGATCATAAAACAGTGAAAAAATGGACAAAAATCACAAAAACAAGATAAAACTATGAAAAGAAGTGGACAAAGATCACAAAACAGTAAAAAAGTGGACAAAGATCATAAAATAGTGAAAAAATGGACAAAGATCAAAAAACAGTAAAAAAGTGGATAAAGATCATAAAACAGTGAAAAAATGGACAAAAATCACAAAAACAAGATAAAACTATGAAAATAAGTGGACAAAGATCACAAAACAGTAAAAAAGTGGACAAAGATCATAAAATAGTGAAAAAATGGACAAAGATCACAAAACAGTAAAAAAGTGGATAAAGATCATAAAACAGTGAAAAAATGGACAAAGATCACAAAACAGTAAAAAAGTGGATAAAGATCATAAAACAGTGAAAAAATGGACAAAAATCACAAAAACAAGATAAAACTATGAAAAGAAGTGGACAAAGATCACAAAACAGTAAAAAAGTGGACAAAGATCATAAAATAGTGAAAAAATGGATAAAGATCACAAAACAGTAAAAAAGTGGATAAAGATCATAAAACAGTGAAAAAATGGACAAAAATCACAAAAACAAGATAAAACTATGAAAAGAAGTGGACAAAGACCACAAAACAGTAAAAAAAAGTGGACAAATATCACAAAACAGTAACAAAGTGGATAAAGATCATAAAACAGTGAAAAATGGACAAAAATCACAAAAACAAGATAAAACTATGAAAAGAAGTGGACAAAGATCATAAAACAGTAAAAAAAAGTGGACAAAGATCACAAAACAGTAAAAAAATGGACAAAGATCAAAAACCAGTAAAAAGTGGACAAAGATCATAAAATAGTGAAAAAATGGACAAAGATCACAAAACAGTAAAAAAAGTGGATAAAGATCATAAAACAGTGAAAAAATGGACAAAAATCACAAAAACAAGATAAAACTATGAAAAGAAGTGGACAAAGATCACAAAACAGTAAAAAAGTGGACAAAGATCATAAAATAGTGAAAAAATGGACAAAGATCAAAAAACAGTAAAAAAGTGGATAAAGATCATAAAACAGTGAAAAAATGGACAAAAATCACAAAAACAAGATAAAACTATGAAAAGAAGTGGACAAAGATCACAAAACAGTAAAAAAATGGACAAAGATATTAAATTGTGAAAAAATGGATAAAGATCACAAAACAGTAACAAAGTGGATAAAGATCATAAAACAGTGAAAAAATGGACAAAAATCACAAAAACAAGATAAAAATATGAAAAGAAGTGGACAAAGATCACAAAACAGTAAAAAAGTGGACAAAGATCACAAAACAGTAAAAAAAGTGGACAAAGATCACAAAACAGTAAAAAAAAGTGGACAAAGATCACAAAACAGTAAAAATGTGGATATAGATCATAAAACAGTGAAAAAATGGACAAAAATCACAAAAACAAGATAAAACTTTGAAAAGAAGTGGACAAAGATCACAAAACAGTAAAAAAATGGACAAAGATATTAAATTGTGAAAAAATGGATAAAGATCATAAAACAGTAACAAAGTGGATAAAGATCATAAAACAGTGAAAAAATGGACAAAAATCACAAAAACAAGATAAAACTATGAAAAGAAGTGGACAAAGATCACAAAACAGTAAAAAAATGGACAAAGATATTAAATTGTGAAAAAATGGATAAAGATCACAAAACAGTAACAAAGTGGATAAAGATCATAAAACAGTGAAAAAATGGACAAAAATCACAAAAACAAGATAAAAATATGAAAAGAAGTGGACAAAGATCACAAAACAGTAAAAAAGTGGACAAAGATCACAAAACAGTAAAAAAAGTGGACAAAGATCACAAAACAGTAAAAAAAGTGGACAAAGATCACAAAACAGTAAAAATGTGGATATAGATCATAAAACAGTGAAAAAATGGACAAAAATCACAAAAACAAGATAAAACTTTGAAAAGAAGTAGACAAAGATCACAAAACAGTAAAAAAATGGACAAAGATATTAAATTGTGAAAAAATGGATAAAGATCACAAAACAGTAACAAAGTGGATAAAGATCATAAAACAGTGAAAAAATGGACAAAAATCACAAAAACAAGATAAAACTATGAAAAGAAGTGGACAAAGATCACAAAACAGTAAAAAAATGGACAAAGATATTAAATTGTGAAAAAATGGATAAAGATCACAAAACAGTAACAAAGTGGATAAAGATCATAAAACAGTGAAAAAATGGACAAAAATCACAAAAACAAGATAAAACTTTGAAAAGAAGTGGACAAAGATCACAAAACAGTAAAAAAAGTGGACAAAGATCACAAAACAGTAAAAAAAGTCTTTCTGTCATTCTGTCAGTTTGTCTAAAAGATCGTAGAAAATCGTTGGAAATCGTCGAAAAATCGTAAAAAAACACATAAAATCGTGAAAAAACTTATTAAATTACAAAACAAACTCTTTTTTTTTTCTTACAGCTATTTACAATTGGAAAGGTAACATAAAATTCGGTCTACCATTGGAAATAGGCGATACTCTTCATATTTTAGAAGAATGTGAAGGATGGTTTCGTGGTTTTTCAACGAAAAATCGATCACATAAAGGAATTTTTCCACAATCTTACATTCATTTAAAACCATGTAAAGTTGACAACGAAGGTTTATTCGAAAGTATTGTTCCATTAGAAGATCCAATTGTTAGAGAAGTTACTTTGGTTTTAAGAGAATGGGGAAGAATATGGAAAGGAATTTTTGTGGTAAGTTGATTATCTATCAAATGTCAAGAGTCAAAGTGACATATCAAATGTCGAAAACTGTCAAATTTTTATATGTCAAATGTCAAGTTAAAATGACATATATGTCGAAAACTGTCAAATTTTTAAATGACATTGATTATCTGTCAAATGTCAAGTTAAAAATGACATTTCAAATGACAAATGTCACATTTTTGCGTCAAAAACTGTCAAATTTGTTAGTTGACATTGATTGTACGTCAAATGTCATGTCAAACTGACATATATGTCGAAAACTGTCAAATTTTTAAATGACATTGATTATCTGTCAAATGTCAAATTAAAAATGACATTTCAAATGACAAATGTCACATTTTTGCGTCAAAAACTGTCAAATTTGTTAGTTGACATTGATTGTACGTCAAATGTCATGTCAAACTGACATATATGTCGAAAACTGTCAAATTTTTAAATGACATTGATTATATGTCAAATGTCAAATTAAAAATGACATTTCAAATGACAAATGTCACATTTTTGCGTCAAAAACTGTCAAATTTGTTAGTTGACATTGATTGTACGTCAAATGTCATGTCAAACTGACATATATGTCGAAAACTGTCAAATTTTTAAATGACATTGATTATCTGTCAAATGTCAAGTTAAAATGACATTTCAAATGACAAATGTTACAGTTTTGCGTCAAAAACTGACAAGTTTGTTAGTTGACATTGGTTATACGTCAAATTGACATATGTCACTTTTAATTTGTCAGTTTTCGTTAGAAAAATGTGACATATGACATTTAGAATGTCATTTTTTTTATGTTTTAGGAACGTGGTCATTATAATTTCGAAACTGTGGGAAGTGTAATGCGAGATCTTTTAGATTGGAGAAGACAACTGGTTTTGGGTACATTAACACACGATCAAACTATTGATTTAAAATTAAAAATTATTCATAAAATTGATTGGGGAAATCGGTAAGTTTTCATTTTTAAAATTTTCTATTTTTAAATCAAATTTTTATCTTTTTTTATATTTCTATGATCTCTATTTAGAATTTTTTATGATGTTATCTACTGTTTTATGATTTTTATCCACTTTTTTTACTGTTTTGTGATCTTTGTCCACTTTTTCACTGTTTTATGATCTTTATCCACTTTTTTTACTGTTTTGTGATCTTTGTCCACTTCTTTTCATAGTTTTATCTTGTTTTTGTTATTTTTGTCCATTTTTTCACTGGTTTATGATCTTTATCCACTTTTTTACTGTTTTGTGATCTTTGTCCATTTTTTCACTATTTTATGATCTTTGTCCACTTTTTTACTGTTTTGTGATCTTTGTCCACTTCTTTTCATAGTTTTATCTTGTTTTTGTTATTTTTGTCCATTTTTTCACTGTTTTATGATCTTTATCCACTTTTTTACTGTTTTGTGATCTTTGTCCACTTTTTCACTGTTTTATGATCTTTATCCACTTTTTTTACTGTTTTGTGATCTTTGTCCATTTTTTCACTGTTTTATGATCTTTATCCACTTTTTTTACTGTTTTGTGATCTTTGTCCACTTCTTTTCATAGTTTTATCTTGTTTTTGTTATTTTTGTCCATTTTTTCACTGTTTTATGATCTTTATCCACTTTTTTACTGTTTTGTGATTTTTGTCCATTTTTTCACTATTTTATGATCTTTATCCACTTTTTTACTGTTTTGTGATCTTTGTCCATTTTTTCACTATTTTATAATCTTTGTCCACTTTTTTACTGTTTTGTGATCTTTATCCACTTCTTTTCATAGTTTTATCTTGTTTTTGTGATTTTTGTCCATTTTTTCAGTTTTATGATCTTTATCCACTTTTTTTACTGTTTTGTGATCTTTGTCCACTTTTCATAGTTTTATCTTGTTATTTGTAATCTTTGTCAATTTTTCACTGTTTTATGATCTTTATCCACTTTTTTTACTGTTTTGTGATCTTTGTCCACTTCTTTTTATAGTTTTATCTTGTTTTTGTGATATTTATCCATTTTTCACTGTTTTATTATCTTTATCCACCTTTTCTTACTGTTTTGTGATCTTTGTCCACTTCTTTTTATAGTTTTATCTTGTTTTTGTGATTTTTGTCCATTTTTTCAGTTTTATGATCTTTATCCACTTTTTTAGTGTTTTGTGATCTTTGTTCATTTGTTCACTGTTTTATGATCTTTATCCACTTTTTTTACTGTTTTGTGATCTTTGTCCACTTCTTTTCATAGTTTTATCTTGTTTTTGTGATTTTTGTCCATTTTTTCAGTTTTATGATCTTTATACACTTTTTTTAGTGTTTTGTGATCTTTGTCCAGTTTTTCACTGTTTTATGATCTTTGTCCACTTTTTTACTGTTTTGTGATCTTCGTCCACTTTTCATAGTTTTATCTTGTTTTTTGTGATCTTTGTCCACTGTTTCATGATCTTTATCCACATTTTTCAATTTGACAATTGTTTTTTTTTTCCTTATTTATTAATTCGAGGCGGAAACGAATACACAACATTTCACAAATCGTTAAAATTGGAATATTTCTTTTTATTAAAAAAAATAGACTACATCTAATGCACTTAACTATAATTAATAATATTAAAAATAAAATATAAAAAATATTGCTTCTTAAATCATAAAATTTACACACAAACAAGCCTTAATATCAAAATCAAATAAAGAAAAGAAGATTACAGTCATATGTAACCAAAAATAGGAAACAAAAATTTGAGAGATCTTAAAAACTAATAAATCCAATAAAATATAAAAAAATATGGATTACGCCTCTGTTTCTTTAAATTTTTCAATTTCCGGATAAATTGGACTCATTTCTAATGTACTTGGTGCTGATGGAAGATTACAATTACTACCAAAATTTAATCTTCTTACAAATTCATCCAATATTTCACTAAATACCAATTGATTTGTATTTTGACCCAATAAATGAATCAATAGAAAATCACCAACCTAAAAAAATTATTAATTTAGATCAAGAATGTTAAAAAAACAGTCAAAAATTGACAAATGTCAAGTAAAAGTGACATTTCAATTGACAAGTCAAAGTGACATTTCAAATGACAAGTCAAAGTGACATTTCAAATGACAAGTCAAAGTGACATTCCAAATGACAAGTCAAAGTGACATTTCAAATGACAAGTCAAAGTGACAAGTCAAATTGACAAGTCAAAGTGACATTTCAAATTGACAAGTCAAAGTGACATTTCAAATTGACAAGTCAAAGTGACATTTCAAATGACAAGTCAAAGTGACATTTCAAATGACAAGTCAAAGTGACATTTCAAATGACAAGTCAAAGTGACATTTCAAATGACAAGTCAAAGTGACATTTCAAATGACAAGTCAAATGACAAGTGAAAGTGACATTTCAAATGACAAGTCAAAGTGACATTTCAAATGACAAGTCAAAGTGACATTTCAAATGACAAGTCAAAGTGACAAGTCAAATTGACAAGTCAAAGTGACATTTCAAATTGACAAGTCAAAGTGACATTTCAAATTGACAAGTCAAAGTGACATTTCAAATGACAAGTCAAAGTGACATTTCAAATGACAAGTCAAAGTGACATTTCAAATGACAAGTCAAAGTGACATTTCAAATGACAAGTCAAATGACAAGTGAAAGTGACATTTCAAATGACAAGTCAAAGTGACATTTCAAATGACAAGTCAAAGTGACAAGTCAAAATGACAAGTCAAAGTGACATTTCAAATGACAAGTCAAATTTACAAGTCAAAGTGACATTTCAAATGACAAGTCAAATTGACAAGTCAAAGTGACATTTCAAATGACAAGTCAAAGTGACATTTCAAATTGACATTTCAAATGACAAGTCAAATTGACATTTCAAATGACAAGTCAAATTGACAAGTCAAAGTGACATTTCAAATGACAAGTCAAATGACAAGTCAAATGACAAGTCAAAGTGACATTTCAAATGACAAGTCAAAGTGACATTTCAAATGACAAGTCAAAGTGACAAGTCAAAATGACAAGTCAAAGTGACATTTCAAATTGTCATTTCAAATGACAAGTCAAATTGACATTTCAAATGACAAGTCAAAGTAACATTTCAAATGACAAGTCAGATGACAAGTCAAATGACAAGTCAAAGTGACATTTCAAATTGACATTTCAAATGACAAGTCAAATTGACATTTCAAATGACAAGTCAAAGTGACATTTCAAATGACAAGTCAAATTGACAAGTCAAAGTGACATTTCAAATGACAAGTCAAAGTGACATTTCAAATGACAAGTCAAAGTGACATTTCAAATGACAAGTCAGATGACAAGTCAAATGACAAGTCAAAGTGACATTTCAAATGACAAGTCAAAGTGACATTTCAAATTGACATTTCAAATGACAAGTCAAATTGACATTTCAAATGACAAGTCAAAGTGACATTTCAAATGACAAGTCAAATTGACAAGTCAAAGTGACATTTCAAATGACAAGTCAAATTGACAAGTCAAAGTGACATTTCAAATGACAAGTCAAATTGACATTTCAAATGACAAGTCAAAGTAACATTTCAAATGACAAGTCAGATGACAAGTCAAATGACAAGTCAAAGTGACATTTCAAATGACAAGTCAAAGTGACATTTCAAATTGACATTTCAAATGACAAGTCAAATTGACATTTCAAATGACAAGTCAAAGTGACATTTCAAATGACAAGTCAAATTGACAAGTCAAAGTGACATTTCAAATGACAAGTCAAAGTGACAAGTCAAAATGACAAGTCAAAGTGACATTTCAAATGACAAGTCAAATTGACATTTCAAATGACAAGTCAAAGTGACATTTCAAATGACAAGTCAAAGTGACATTTCAAATGACAAGTCAAAGTGACAAGTCAAATTGACAAGTCAAATTGACAAGTCAAAGTGACATGTCAAATGACATTTCAAATGACAAGTCAAAGTGACATTTCAAAGTGACATTTCAAATGACAAGTCAAAGTGACAAGTCAAAATGACAAGTCAAAGTGACATTTCAAATGACAAGTCAAATTGACATTTCAAATGACAAGTCAGATGACAAGTCAAATGACAAGTCAAAGTGACATTTTAAATGACAAGTCAAAGTGACATTTCAAATTGACATTTCAAATGAAAAGTCAAATTGACATTTCAAATGACAAGTCAAAGTGACATTTCAAATGACAAGTCAAATTGACAAGTCAAAGTGACATTTCAAATGACAAGTCAAAGTGACATTTCAAATGACAAGTCAAAGTGACATTTCAAATGACAAGTCAAAGTGACATTTCAAAGTGACATTTCAAATGACAAGTCAAAGTGACAAGTCAAAATGACAAGTCAAAGTGACATTTCAAATTGACATTTCAAATGACAAGTCAAATTGACATTTCAAATGACAAGTCAAAGTGACATTTCAAATGACAAGTCAAAGTGACATTTCAAATGACAAGTCAAATTGACATTTCAAATGACAAGTCAAAGTGACATTTCATATGACAAGTCAAAGTGACATTTCAAATGACAAGTCAAAATGACAAGTCAAAGTGACATTTCAAATTGACATTTCAAATGACAAGTCAAATTGACATTTCAAATGACAAGTCAAATTGACATTTCAAATGACAAGTCAAAGTGACATTTCAAATGACAAGTCAAAGTGACATTTCAAATGACAAGTCAAAGTGACATTTCAAATGACAAGTCAAAGTGACAAGTCAAAGTGACATTTCAAATGACAAGTCAAATTGACATTTCAAATGACAAGTCAAAGTGACATTTCAAAGTGACAAGTCAAAGTGACATTTCAAATTGACATTTCAAATGACAAGTCAAATTGACATTTCAAATGACAAGTCAAATTGACATTTCAAATGACAAGTCAAAGTGACATTTCAAATGACAAGTCAAAGTGACATTTCAAATGACAAGTCAAAGTGACATTTCAAATGACAAGTCAAAGTGACAAGTCAAAGTGACATTTCAAATGACAAGTCAAATTGACATTTCAAATCACAAGTCAAAGTGACATTTCAAAGTGACAAGTCAAAGTGACATTTCAAATGACAAGTCAAAGTGACATTTCAAATAACATGTGTGTCAAAAAATGACAAATTTGTAGGTGATATGTCAAATGTCAAGTTAGAATGACATTTCAAATGGAAAATGTTACATTTTGTGTCACAAACTGACAAATTTGTTTGATGACATTGATTGTATGTCAAATTCCAAGTCAAAATGACATTTTGAATGCTTTTTATGTCAAAAATGGACAAATGTCAAGTCAAAGTGACATTTCAAATGTCATATATGTCGAAAACTGTCAAATTTTTAAGTGACATTGATTGTCTGTCAAATGTCAAGTTAAGATGACATTTCAAATGACAAATGGTACTTACTTGTGTTTTTCTAACAATAGTTTCAACAGCATTCGGTACACCAAATCGAAATCTTCTTTTCAAAATCGTTTCTCTCGTTGTCGGTAATAAAATAACAGCAGCCGAATAAACTATCGCTAAACCAGATAAAATTGCTAAAATAATAAACCAAAACCATAAGAAAATATAAATTTTCTCATTTAAAATATTCAAAGCTAAAATGCATAAAGCATCGTGCGTTTGAATTGTTCCAGTTGGACCAAATTTATGAAAAGTACATTTTGTTACTCGAGGAAATATTTGAACCATTGGATCGGTACGATTTTCTTGATTCATATTCGAAAAAGCCACCACATCGGTTCCATAAGTCATAAATGCTCCTCCGAGGAATTTATCGGTCATAAAAATATTCACCATCTACAAAAAAAAAATCATAAAAATTCATTATTGACATTTGAAGTTATATTGACAGTTAGAGTTTGACATTCTAGTCACAAGTGTCAAATTAAGATTGACGTTGACGTATGTCAAAAAAAAAGAGTGACTAAAACAAGTTTTTTATGATCTTTATCCACTTTTTTTACTGTTTTGTGATTTTTGTCCATTTTTTCACTGTTTTATGATCTTTATCCACTTTTTTACTGTTTATTAATCTTTGTCCATTTTTTACTATTTTATGATCTTTGTCCACTTTTTTTACTGTTTCGTGATCTTTGTCCACTTCTTTTCATAGTTTTATTCTGTTTTTGTGATCTTTGTCCATTTTTTCACTGTTTTATTATCTTTATCCACTTTTTTTACTGTTTTGTGATCTTTGTCCATTTTTTCACTGTTTTATGATCTTTATCCACTCTTTTTACTGTTTTGTGATCTTTGTCCACTTTTTTTACTGTTTTCTGATCTTTGTCCACTTCTTTTCATAGTTTTATTCTGTTTTTGTGATCTTTGTCCATTTTTTCACTGTTTTATTATCTTTATCCACTTTTTTTTACTGTTTTGTGATCTTTGTCCATTTTTTCACTGTTTTATGATCTTTATCCACTTTTTTTACTGTTTTGTGATCTTTATCCACTTCTTTTCATAGTTTTATCCTGTTTTTGTGATTTTTGTCCATTTTTTTACTGTTTTATTATCTTTATCCACTTTTTTTACTGTTTTGTGATTTTTGTCCATTTTTTCACTGTTTTATGATCTTTATCCACTTTTTTACTGTTTTGTAATCTTTGTCCATTTTTTTACTATTTTATGATCTTTGTCCACTTTTTTTACTGTTTCGTGATCTTTGTCCATTTTTTCACTGTTTTATTATCTTTATCCACTTTTTTTTACTGTTTTGTGATCTTTGTCCATTTTTTCACTGTTTTATGATCTTTATCCACTTTTTTACTGTTTTGTAATCTTTATCCATTTTTTTACTGTTTTATGATCTTTATCCACTTTTTTACTGTTTTGTAATCTTTGTCAATTTTTTTACTGTTTTATTATCTTTATCCACTTTTTTTTACTGTTTTGTGATCTTTGTCCATTTTTTCACTGTTTTATGATCTTTATCCACTTTTTTTACTGTTTTGTGATCTTTATCCACTTCTTTTCATAGTTTTATCCTGTTTTTGTGATTTTTGTCCATTTTTTTACTGTTTTATTATCTTTATCCAGTTTTTTTACTGTTTTGTGATCTTTGTCCATTTTTTCACTGTTTTATGATCTTTATCCACTTTTTTTACTGTTTTGTGATCTTTGTCCACTTCTTTTCATAGTTTTATCCTGTTTTTGTGATTTTTGTCCATTTTTTCACTGTTTTATGATCTTTATCCACTTTTTTACTGCTTTGTAATTTTTATCCACTTTTTTACTGTTTTATGATCTTTATCCACTTTTTTTACTGTTTTCTGATCTTTGTCCACTTCTTTTCATAGTTTTATTCTGTTTTTGTGATCTTTGTCCATTTTTTCACTGTTTTATTATCTTTATCCACTTTTTTTTACTGTTTTGTGATCTTTGTCCATTTTTTCACTGTTTTATGATCTTTATCCACTTTTTTACTGTTTTGTAATCTTTGTCCATTTTTTTACTATTTTATGATCTTTGTCCACTTTTTTTACTGTTTCGTGATCTTTGTCCACTTTTCATATTTTTATCCTGTTTTTGTGATTTTTGTCCATTTTTTCACTGTTTTATTATTTTTATCCACTTTTTTACTGTTTTGTAATCTTTGTCCATTTTTTCACCGTTTTATGATCATTATCCACTTTTTTTACTGTTTTGTGATCTTTGTCCACTTCTTATCATAGTTTTATCTTGTTTTTTGTGATCTTTGTCCATTTTTTCACTGTTTTATGATCTTTATCCACTTTTTTTACTGTTTTGTGATCTTTTTCCATTTTTTACTGGTTTATGATGTTTATTCACTTTTTCACTGTTTTTTGTGATCTTTGTCCATATTTTCACTGTTTTATGATTTTTATCCTCTTTTTTACTGTTTTGTGATCTTTGTCCACTTTTTTTCATAATTTAATCTTTATTTTTGTGATCTTTGTCCATTTTTTCACTATTTTTTGATCTTTATCCACTTTTTTTATTGTTAGAGTTTGACTTTTAACTGTGAAAAGTGACAAGATTGACATTTGACTTTAAATTGACAGTTAGAGTTTGATATTTGAGTGTGAAAAGTGACACCATTGACATTTGACGTTATATTGACAGTTAAAATTTGAGTGTAAAAAGTGACATTTTTCTGTTATGTGTCACTTTTTGTGTTGCGCATCACATTTTTCTGTTATGTGTTCCAATTGTTGGTTATGCATCACATTTTTCCGTTACGCGACAGTTTTTCCTCTTATGCGTCACATTTGTCTGTTATGTGTCACATTTGTTGGTTACGCGTCACAATTGTGAGTTACGCGTCACATTTTTCTGTTACGCGCCACTTTGTCCTTTCATGCACCACTTTTTGTGTTGCGCGTCACATTTTTCTGTTATGTGTCACAGTTGTTGGTTACGCGTCACATTTTTCCGTTACGCGCTAGTTTGTCCTCTTATGTGTCACTTTTTGTGTTGCGCATCACATTTTTCTGTTATGTGTCACATTTGTTGGTTATGCGTCACATTTTTCCGTTACGCGACAGTTTTTCCTCTTATGCGTCACATTTTTCTGTTATGTATCACATTTGTTGGTTACGCGTCACATTTTTCCGTTACGCGCCATTTTTTCCTCTTATACGTCAGTTTTTGTGTTGCATGTTTCATTTTTCTGTTACGCATCACATTTATTGGTTACGCGTCACATTTTTCCGTTACGCGCCAATTTGTCCTCTTATGCGTCACTTTTTCTGTTACGCGTCACATTTTTTTTGTTACGCGCCATTTTTTTTTTTATAAAACCGAGTACAGCATATGTAATTTATTGTTTTTTTGTTGTACTTACCACATTAACAAAATTGAGTGCTTCACAAAAAAAGTAACCAAATGCATAAGAAGTGTGCATATGCATTGTTTCAATTAAATATTGAACTAAACGATTTTGTCTGTGTTCTCGTTCTTGTTTTTCAGCAACACCAACCATTGAACCACGCATTCCATCAGTAATCATTCGAATTTTACCATTTTCCCAATTTTTCCATATCCAATGTGGTACATAAAATACCACACCCTAAAAAAATGTTATTAAAGGTTATCAATTTTCCAATTTTTCCCGGACTTTTCACTCTTTTCCCACGATTTTTCCAACGTGATATAAAAATAATAAATATATTACCTGGAAAAATAATACAAATGGAACCCATTGATAATAACTATGATATCTTTTATCTTGATTTTCATTTCCTAAACCGGGATGTGCAACTTCACTACCAACAATTTTTCCTTGTTCGTGCGGTAACGTAAACGTATACGTAATCCAACAATACGTATTTATTACATGTCCGGGTACACCACGATCGTTTATACATTGAATTGGATCACCTAAAAAAAAGAAGAAAAGATTAAAAATGACATTTAACATATCAAAAGTCATCTATAATGACATTTGTGACATTTGAAATATCAAAAATTATGTTAGTAATGACATTTTTGACATTTGACGTACTAAACGTCATTTTAACCACATTTTTGACATTTGAATGAATAAAAATCATGTTAGTAACGACATTTTTGACATTTGACGTACTAAACGTCATTTTAACCACATTTTTGACATTTGAATGACCAAAAATCATGTTAGTAACGACATTTTTGACATTTGACGTACTAAAAGTCATTTTAATCACATTTTTGACATTTCAATGAACAAAAATCATGTTAGTAACGACATTTTTGACATTTGACGTACTAAATGTCATTTTAACCACATTTTTGACATTTGAATGAACGAAAATCATGTTAGTAACGACATTTTTGACATTTGACGTACTAAAAGTCATTTTAATGACATTTTTGACATTTTAATTACCAAAAATCATGTTAGTAACGACATTTTTGACATTTGACGTACTAAATGTCATTTTAACCACATTTTTGACATTTGAATGAACGAAAATCATGTTAGTAACGACATATTTGACATTTGACGTACTAAAAGTCATTTTAACCACATTTTTGACATTTGAATTAACAAAAATCATGTTAGTAACGACATTTTTGACATTTGACGTACTAAATGTCATTTTAACCACATTTTTGACATTTGAATGAACAAAAATCATGTTAGTAACGAGATTTTTGACATTTGACGAACTAAATGTCATTTTAACCACATTTTTGACATTTGAATGAACAAAAATCATGTTAGTAACGACATTTTTGACATTTGACGTACTAAATGTCATTTTGACCACATTTTTGACATTTGAATGACCAAAAATCATGTTAGTAACGACATTTTTGACATTTGACGTACTAAACGTCATTTTAACCACATTTTTGACATTTGAATGACCAAAAATCATGTTAGTAACGACATTTTTGACATTTGACGTACTAAAAGTCATTTTAATCACATTTTTGACATTTCAATGAACAAAAATCATGTTAGTAACGACATTTTTGACATTTGACGTACTAAATGTCATTTTAACCACATTTTTGACATTTGAATGAACGAAAATCATGTTAGTAACGACATTTTTGACATTTGACGTACTAAAAGTCATTTTAATGACATTTTTGACATTTTAATTACCAAAAATCATGTTAGTAACGACATTTTTGACATTTGACGTACTAAATGTCATTTTAACCACATTTTTGACATTTGAATGAACGAAAATCATGTTAGTAACGACATATTTGACATTTGACGTACTAAAAGTCATTTTAACCACATTTTTGACATTTGAATTAACAAAAATCATGTTAGTAACGACATTTTTGACATTTGACGTACTAAATGTCATTTTAACCACATTTTTGACATTTGAATGAACAAAAATCATGTTAGTAACGAGATTTTTGACATTTGACGAACTAAATGTCATTTTAACCACATTTTTGACATTTGAATGAACAAAAATCATGTTAGTAACGACATTTTTGACATTTGACGTACTAAATGTCATTTTGACCACATTTTTGACATTTGAATGACCAAAAATCATGTTAGTAACGACATTTTTGACATTTGACGTACTAAACGTCATTTTAACCACATTTTTGACATTTGAATGAACAAAAATCATGTTAGTAACGACAGTTTTGACATTTAATGTACTAAACGTCATTTTAACCACATTTTTGACATTTGAATGAACAAAAATCATGTTAATAACGACATTTTTGACATTTGACGTACTAAAAGTCATTTTAATCACATTTTTGACATTTCAATGAACAAAAATCATGTTAGTAACGACATTTTTGACATTTAACGTACTAAACGTCATTTTAACCACATTTTTGACATTTGAATGACCAAAAATCATGTTAGTAACGACATTTTTGACATGTGACGTACTAAAAGTCATTTTAACCACATTTTTGACATTTGAATGAACAAAAATCATGTTAGTAACGACATTTTTGACATTTGACGTACTAAATGTCATTTTAATCACATTTTTGACATTTGAATGACCAAAAATCATGTTAGTAACGACATTTTTGACATTTGACGTACTAAATGTCATTTTAACCACATTTTTGACATTTGAATGACCAAAAATCATGTTAGTAACGACATTTTTGACATTTGACGTACTAAAAGTCATTTTAATCACATTTTTGACATTTCAATGAACAAAAATCATGTTAGTAACGACATTTTTGGCATTTGACGTACTAAATGTCATTTTGACCACATTTTTGACATTTGAATGACCAAAAATCATGTTAGTAACGACATTTTTGACATTTGACGTACTAAAAGTCATTTTAATCACATTTTTGACATTTGAATGACCAAAAATCATGTTAGTAACGACATTTTTGACATTTGACGTACTAAAAGTCATTTTAATCACATTTTTGACATTTCAATGAACAAAAATCATGTTAGTAACGACATTTTTGGCATTTGACGTACTAAATGTCATTTTGACCACATTTTTGACATTTGAATGACCAAAAATCATGTTAGTAACGACATTTTTGACATTTGACGTACTAAAAGTCATTTTAACCACATTTTTGACATTTCAATGAACAAAAATCATGTTAGTAACGACATTTTTGGCATTTGACGTACTAAATGTCATTTTGACCACATTTTTGACATTTGAATGACCAAAAATCATGTTAGTAACGACATTTTTGACATTTGACGTACTAAAAGTCATTTTAATCACATTTTTGACATTTCAATGAACAAAAATCATGTTAGTAACGACATTTTTGACATTTGACGTACTAAATGTCATTTTAACCACATTTTTGACATTTGAATGACCAAAAATCATGTTAGTAACGACATTTTTGACATTTGACGTACTAAATGTCATTTTGACCACATTTTTGACATTTGAATGAACAAGAATCATGTTAGTAACGACATTTTTGACATGTGACGTACTAAAAGTCATTTTAACCACATTTTTGACATTTGAATGAACAAAAATCATGTTAGTAACGACATTTTTGACATTTGACGTACTAAATGTCATTTTAATCACATTTTTGACATTTGAATGACCAAAAATCATGTTAGTAACGACATTTTTGACATTTGACGTACTAAACGTCATTTTAACCACATTTTTGACATTTGAATTAACAAAAATCATGTTAGTAACGACATTTTTGACATTTGACGTACTAAATGTCATTTTAACCACATTTTTGACATTTGAATGAACAAAAATCATGTTAGTAACGAGATTTTTGACATTTGACGAACTAAATGTCATTTTAACCACATTTTTGACATTTGAATGAACAAAAATCATGTTAGTAACGACATTTTTGACATTTGACGTACTAAATGTCATTTTGACCACATTTTTGACATTTGAATGACCAAAAATCATGTTAGTAACGACATTTTTGACATTTGACGTACTAAACGTCATTTTAACCACATTTTTGACATTTGAATGACCAAAAATCATGTTAGTAACGACATTTTTGACATTTGACGTACTAAAAGTCATTTTAATCACATTTTTGACATTTCAATGAACAAAAATCATGTTAGTAACGACATTTTTGACATTTGACGTACTAAATGTCATTTTAACCACATTTTTGACATTTGAATGAACGAAAATCATGTTAGTAACGACATTTTTGACATTTGACGTACTAAAAGTCATTTTAATGACATTTTTGACATTTTAATTACCAAAAATCATGTTAGTAACGACATTTTTGACATTTGACGTACTAAATGTCATTTTAACCACATTTTTGACATTTGAATGAACGAAAATCATGTTAGTAACGACATATTTGACATTTGACGTACTAAAAGTCATTTTAACCACATTTTTGACATTTGAATTAACAAAAATCATGTTAGTAACGACATTTTTGACATTTGACGTACTAAATGTCATTTTAACCACATTTTTGACATTTGAATGAACAAAAATCATGTTAGTAACGAGATTTTTGACATTTGACGAACTAAATGTCATTTTAACCACATTTTTGACATTTGAATGAACAAAAATCATGTTAGTAACGACATTTTTGACATTTGACGTACTAAATGTCATTTTGACCACATTTTTGACATTTGAATGACCAAAAATCATGTTAGTAACGACATTTTTGACATTTGACGTACTAAACGTCATTTTAACCACATTTTTGACATTTGAATGAACAAAAATCATGTTAGTAACGACAGTTTTGACATTTAATGTACTAAACGTCATTTTAACCACATTTTTGACATTTGAATGAACAAAAATCATGTTAATAACGACATTTTTGACATTTGACGTACTAAAAGTCATTTTAATCACATTTTTGACATTTCAATGAACAAAAATCATGTTAGTAACGACATTTTTGACATTTAACGTACTAAACGTCATTTTAACCACATTTTTGACATTTGAATGACCAAAAATCATGTTAGTAACGACATTTTTGACATGTGACGTACTAAAAGTCATTTTAACCACATTTTTGACATTTGAATGAACAAAAATCATGTTAGTAACGACATTTTTGACATTTGACGTACTAAATGTCATTTTAATCACATTTTTGACATTTGAATGACCAAAAATCATGTTAGTAACGACATTTTTGACATTTGACGTACTAAATGTCATTTTAACCACATTTTTGACATTTGAATGACCAAAAATCATGTTAGTAACGACATTTTTGACATTTGACGTACTAAAAGTCATTTTAATCACATTTTTGACATTTCAATGAACAAAAATCATGTTAGTAACGACATTTTTGGCATTTGACGTACTAAATGTCATTTTGACCACATTTTTGACATTTGAATGACCAAAAATCATGTTAGTAACGACATTTTTGACATTTGACGTACTAAAAGTCATTTTAATCACATTTTTGACATTTGAATGACCAAAAATCATGTTAGTAACGACATTTTTGACATTTGACGTACTAAAAGTCATTTTAATCACATTTTTGACATTTCAATGAACAAAAATCATGTTAGTAACGACATTTTTGGCATTTGACGTACTAAATGTCATTTTGACCACATTTTTGACATTTGAATGACCAAAAATCATGTTAGTAACGACATTTTTGACATTTGACGTACTAAAAGTCATTTTAACCACATTTTTGACATTTCAATGAACAAAAATCATGTTAGTAACGACATTTTTGGCATTTGACGTACTAAATGTCATTTTGACCACATTTTTGACATTTGAATGACCAAAAATCATGTTAGTAACGACATTTTTGACATTTGACGTACTAAAAGTCATTTTAATCACATTTTTGACATTTCAATGAACAAAAATCATGTTAGTAACGACATTTTTGACATTTGACGTACTAAATGTCATTTTAACCACATTTTTGACATTTGAATGACCAAAAATCATGTTAGTAACGACATTTTTGACATTTGACGTACTAAATGTCATTTTGACCACATTTTTGACATTTGAATGAACAAGAATCATGTTAGTAACGACATTTTTGACATGTGACGTACTAAAAGTCATTTTAACCACATTTTTGACATTTGAATGAACAAAAATCATGTTAGTAACGACATTTTTGACATTTGACGTACTAAATGTCATTTTAATCACATTTTTGACATTTGAATGACCAAAAATCATGTTAGTAACGACATTTTTGACATTTGACGTACTAAATGTCATTTTAACCACATTTTTGACATTTGAATGACCAAAAATCATGTTAGTAACGACATTTTTGACATTTGACGTACTAAAAGTCATTTTAACCACATTTTTGACATTTGAATGAACAAGAATCATGTTAGTAACGACATTTTTGACATTTGACGTACTAAATGTCATTTTAACCACATTTTTGACATTTGAATGAACAAAAATCATGTTAGTAACGACATTTTTGACATTTGACGTACTAAAAGTCATTTTAACCACATTTTTGACATTTCAATGAACAAAAATCATGTTAGTAACGACATTTTTGGCATTTGACGTACTAAACGTCATTTTAACCACATTTTTGACATTTGAATGACCAAAAATCATGTTAGTAACGACATTTTTGACATTTGACGTACTAAAAGTCATTTTAACCACATTTTTGACATTTGAATGAACAAGAATCATGTTAGTAACGACATTTTTGACATTTGACGTACTAAAAGTCATTTTAATCACATTTTTGACATTTCAATGAACAAAAATCATGTTAGTAACGACATTTTTGGCATTTGACGTACTAAATGTCATTTTGACCACATTTTTGACATTTGAATGACCAAAAATCATGTTAGTAACGACATTTTTGACATTTGACGTACTAAAAGTCATTTTAATCACATTTTTGACATTTCAATGAACAAAAATCATGTTAGTAACGACATTTTTGACATTTAACGTACTAAACGTCATTTTAACCACATTTTTGACATTTGAATGACCAAAAATCATGTTAGTAACGACATTTTTGACATTTGACGTACTAAACGTCATTTTAACCACATTTTTGACATTTGAATGAACAAAAATCATGTTAGTAACGACATTTTTGACATTTGACGTACTAAAAGTCATTTTAATCACATTTTTGACATTTCAATGAACAAAAATCATGTTAGTAACGACATTTTTGACATTTGACGTACTAAATGTCATTTTAACCACATTTTTGACATTTGAATGAACAAAAATCATGTTAGTAACGACATTTTTGACATTTGACGTACTAAAAGTCATTTTAACCACATTTTTGACATTTCAATGAACAAAAATCATGTTAGTAACGACATTTTTGGCATTTGACGTACTAAACGTCATTTTAACCACATTTTTGACATTTGAATGACCAAAAATCATGTTAGTAACGACATTTTTGACATTTGACGTACTAAAAGTCATTTTAATCACATTTTTGACATTTCAATGAACAAAAATCATGTTAGTAACGACATTTTTGGCATTTGACGTACTAAATGTCATTTTGACCACATTTTTGACATTTGAATGACCAAAAATCATGTTAGTAACGACATTTTTGACATTTGACGTACTAAAAGTCATTTTAACCACATTTTTGACATTTGAATGAACAAGAATCATGTTAGTAACGACATTTTTGACATTTGACGTACTAAACGTCATTTTAACCACATTTTTGACATTTGAATGAACAAAAATCATGTTAGTAACGACATTTTTGACATTTGACGTACTAAATGTCATTTTAACCACATTTTTGACATTTGAATGAACAAAAATCATGTTAGTAACGACATTTTTGACATTTGACGTACTAAAAGTCATTTTAACCACATTTTTGACATTTCAATGAACAAAAATCATGTTAGTAACGACATTTTTGGCATTTAACGTACTAAACGTCATTTTAACCACATTTTTGACATTTGAATGACCAAAAATCATGTTAGTAACGACATTTTTGACATTTGACGTACTAAAAGTCATTTTAATCACATTTTTGACATTTCAATGAACAAAAATCATGTTAGTAACGACATTTTTGGCATTTGACGTACTAAATGTCATTTTGACCACATTTTTGACATTTGAATGACCAAAAATCATGTTAGTAACGACATTTTTGACATTTGACGTACTAAAAGTCATTTTAACCACATTTTTGACATTTGAATGAACAAGAATCATGTTAGTAACGACATTTTTGACATTTGACGTACTAAACGTCATTTTAACCACATTTTTGACATTTGAATGAACAAAAATCATGTTAGTAACGACATTTTTGACATTTGACGTACTAAAAGTCATTTTAACCACATTTTTGACATTTCAATGAACAAAAATCATGTTAGTAACGACATTTTTGGCATTTGACGTACTAAATGTCATTTTGACCACATTTTTGACATTTGAATGACCAAAAATCATGTTAGTTACGACATTTTTGACATTTGACGTACTAAAAGTCATTTTAACCACATTTTTGACATTTGAATGAACAAGAATCATGTTAGTAACGACATTTTTGACATTTGACGTACTAAACGTCATTTTAACCACATTTTTGACATTTGAATGAACAAAAATCATGTTAGTAACGACATTTTTGACATTTAACGTACTAAACGTCATTTTAACCACATTTTTGACATTTGAATGAACAAGAATCATGTTAGTAACGACATTTTTGACATTTGACGTAATAAACGTCATTTTAACCACATTTTTGACATTTCAATGAACAAAAATCATGTTAGTAACGACATCAAAAATCATCTTAAAAGAAAAATTGGAAAAAAAAGCATAATTTGAACTCGCCATCTGTGCCTTTACGCGTCAATACTATACCAACTAAGCTATGAATTGAATTTAACTACTTAAAAGTATTTATAGCTTAGAGGTGACAGCGTTGCTGCGTAAAGGCAAATGTTATGGGATCGAGTCTTGCTTACCTATAAGATTATTAGCAGTAACGATGATACAACAAAGAAATAATATAGCTGATGTTACTCTATAATGTGCTCTAAAAACCATATTATCTATTAATGCCTTATCGACCAAATAACGAACTTTTACAAAGCCGGCTACGGCTGATACCATTCCAAAAACAGACATTTTTCAATTATTTATTTTTGAATCCTGAAAAAGAAGAAATAAATAGAATTAATACCATAAAAATCATAAACTGTCAAATTATGACAGATGTCACTTTGACAGTTCTCGAGATATACATTTTTGCAAATATCTCGAACAAATGATAACTTATTTGACAGTTTTGATTGTTTATCAATGATAGTAACACGGTTGTTGACAGATGAGAACTCAAATGACAGTTTTGATTGTTGACAGTTGACAACTTAAATGACAGTTTTGTTTGTTGATAGATTTGATGTTTGGATATGTTAAAATTGAGATCATAGATTTCAATTCTTGACAGTAAACAACTTAAATGACAGTTGTGATTATTGACAGATGACAGTTTTGGTTGTTGAAAGATGAGGACTCAAATGACAGATGACAATTTAAATGACAATTCTGTCAGCTTTGGGTTTGTTGGTTACGTATTCTAAAAATAATTGAATTACATTTGATAAATGTAATTAATTACTTAATTACTAGTTAGATCGTATTGCTACTACAATTTAATTGATGTCAATTATTATCGTTTATTTTTATAAAAATGTATTATTATAACAATGATGTGATAATATAAAAATTTATTGGTGTTATAAATATTATGAGGGGAATAAACAACAATTAGTTTTAGTGTTGTAGAAACAGGGTCATAAAATTAAAATTCTTTGAAATTGACAACAGGTAACAACTTTTTTATTTGTAAACGTACAAAAAGTTATAACCTATCAAAAGAAAGGAAATTTTCTTAGAAATCCAAAATTCGAATTACTTTTTTCATATCTTTTATAGTTTTCATTATACGAGGGAATTACAAAATTTTTGTTAAAATTTGTAATTCCCTCGTAACTTTTTTATTTATTAACGTACAGAAAGTTATAACCTATCAAAAGAAAGGAAATTTTCTCACAAATCCAAAATTCCAATTAGTTTTTTCATATCTTTTATACTTTTTAATATACGGGGGTATTACAAAATTTTTGTTAAAATTTGTAATTCCCTCGTAACTTTTTTATTTATTAACGTACAAAAAGTTATAACCTATCAAACGATAGGAAATTTTATCAAAATCCCAAAATTCTAATTACTTTTTTCATATCTTTTATAGTTTTCAATATACGGGGGTATTACAAAATGTTTGTTAAAATTCGTAATTCCCTCGTATATCGAAAATTAGAAAAGGTATAAAAAAAATAGTAACATTTCTAAACTTTTAAGAAAATTTCCTATCTTTTGATAGGTTATAACTTTTTGTACGTTTACAAATAAAAAAGTTATCGAATTTTCAAATTTTCCGCAACTTTATAGTTATCGAGATAATATGTATTTTAAAATTGAAGCTGCTGGAAAGAAATCCAACTCTAGGAAGAATTATTGACGAATTGGCATCCACTAGCGGGACAAGTGAATTTAATATTTTAAGACATTTGTGATATTTGACATTTCAACATTTGCCATCTATATATATAAAAATGAAACCCGTTTTCCTTGGTCATGGCATCACGCGTGAATGGCTGGACCGATTTTACTAATTCTTTTTGTGTTGTATTTGTTATTATTAGGAGAAGGTTAATACGAAAAAAATATTAAGAAAATCTCTCAGAAATATTGAAAAATAGACATTTAATTTAGCATATTTTAAAAAACGCGCGTAACGAATGTCAATGTCATTCACAGCCATAGACTATATTGAAAGAGCATCGTTTGTTCGGAAACGTAGTTACTTAATTAAATTAACCTGTGAAATCACACCCATAACCCACGCGTGAATGGCTGAACCGATTTTACTAATTCTTTTTATGTTGTATTAGTTATTATTAGGAGAAGGTTTATTTTTATAATTTTTCAAATCTGCGTATATTTCGAACATCCTTTCATATTTTTTGAAAAAAATTGCATTTTTGAGAAGTTTTAACACTTTTCTATTTAAATTTAATCATATTTTTATCAAAAATCAATTTTTTTTTAAATTAGCAACTTTTTCTATAACGTTCAAGGCCACTTTTAACAGAATATCTATTTTATGATATAATTCGCAAAAAATCGAAATTTTTAAGAAAATATCGATTCATTTCTGTTTATAATCGATTAATAAAGCTTATTTATCGATTTTTAATCGAAAATAATGAAGGATGTTTGAAATATTAACAGATTTTCAAATTTTGACATCTGTCATGCTCACTGAGAAAAAGAAGAAAAATTGTCAAATATTCAATAAAATTGCAATTTTTGATTAAAATGTTGATTAATTTGTGTTTAAAATCGATTAATTAAGCTTATTTATCGATTTTTAATCAAAAATAATGAAGGATGTTTGAAATATTAACGGATTTTTAATTTTTGACATCTGTCATGCTCACTAAGATAAAGAAGAAGAATTGTCAGATATTCAATAAAATCGCAATTTTTTAAGAAAAATATCGATTAATTTGTGTTTATAATCGATTAATTAAGCGTATTTATCGATATTTGATCGAAAATAATAAAGGATGTTTGAAATATTAACAGATTTTTAATTTTTGACATTTGTCATGCTCACTAAAAAGAAGAAGAAGAATTGTTAGATATTCAATGAAATCGCAAGTTTTAATGAAAATATCGATTAATTTGTGTTTATAATCGATTAATTAAACGTATTTGTCGATTTTTAATCGAAAATAATGAAGGATGTTTGAAATATAAGCGGATTTTTAATTTTTGACAGATCTATCTCTCATTTGTATAATTTTTGAAATCTGCGAACATTTTGAACATCCTTTGATATTTTTTGAAAAAAATTGTATTTTGTATAAATTTTTGTCAGTTTTCTATTCAAATTTGATCATATTTTTATCAAAAATATTTTTTTAAAAAATTAGCAACTTTTTCTATAACGTTCAAGGCCACTTTTAACAGAATATCTATTTTATGATATAATTCGCAAAAAATCGAAATTTTTAAGAAAATATCGATTCATTTCTGTTTATAATCGATTAATAAAGCTTATTTATCGATTTTTAATCGAAAATAATGAAGGATGTTTGAAATATTAACAGATTTTCAAATTTTGACATCTGTCATGCTCACTGAGAAAAAGAAGAAAAATTGTCAAATATTCAATAAAATTGCAATTTTTGATTAAAATGTTGATTAATTTGTGTTTAAAATCGATTAATTAAGCTTATTTTTTTGATTTTTAACCAAAAATAATGAAGGATGTTTGAAATATTAACGGATTTTTAATTTTTGACATGTCATGCTCACTAAGATAAAGAAGAAGAATTGTCAGATATTCAATAAAATCGCAATTTTTTAAGAAAAATATCGATTAATTTGTGTTTATAATCGATTAATTAAGCGTATTTATCGATATTTGATCGAAAATAATAAAGGATGTTTGAAATATTAACATTTGTATAATTTTTGAAATCTGCGAACATTTTGAACATCCTTTGATATTTTTTGAAAAAAATTGTATTTTTGATAAATTTTAACAGTTTTCTATTCAAATTTGATCATATTTTTATCAAAAATATTTTTTTTAAAAATTAGCAACTTTTTCTATAACGTTCAAGGCCACTTTTGACAGAATATCGATTTTATGAAACATTTTGCAAAAAATTCGAAATATTTATGAAAATATCGATTAATTTGTGTTTATAATCGATTAGGTTAGCCTATTTATCGATTTTTAATCGGAAATAATAAAGGATGTTTGAAATATAAGCGGATTTTTAATTTTTGACAGATCGAACTCTCATTTGTATGATTTTTGAAATCTGCGTATATTTCGAACATCCTTTGATATTTTTTGAAACAAATTGCATTTTTGACAAATTTTAACAGTTTTCGATTCAAATTTAATCATATTTTTATCAAAATCAATTTTTTTTTTTAAATAATTAGCAACTTTTTTGTAACGTTCAAATTTTAACATTTTGACAGTTCGACATTTTAACATTTCGGCATTTTGACATTTATACATTTTGAAATTTCGACATTTTAACATTTCAAATAGAATATGAAAATAGAAAAAATGACAAAACCGGAAAAATTAGAAAATACAAAGAAAAGAAAGTAAAAACTTAGATATAGACAACAAAACATGATAAAATCGATAAAAAAAACAGAGAAATTAATGTAGAAAAAATGTAAAAATTGTAAAAAAGGAAATGAGAAAAAAATTATTTATTGTTAGGCGGTACGAAGTTCGCCGGGCCAGCTAGTTTTTGATATTAATAGCTATAGTTGATTCAAATAGAAGTGTCATCAAGTAATCTCTGGAAAATTCAAATTTGTAGTGGCAGTACCCACGTTTAGTGAAATTTGAATCGCAATATTAGCCAGCTTGTGATCAGATTGCTACATAATGCTCAATATAACTATAAACATTTTGACACATCGCGATGACATATAATTCCCAAACTAAAGTTCTGTTTCCATTGAATCTAGTAATAAAGTTAAAGATGATCTCACACGTACCCAGCCCACTTGATGACACTTCTATTTGAATCAACTATATGTTTAATATTTATATTATTGTTACTTAATATTTTTGACATTTGACACTACTGACATTTCATTGTTAATATTGACATATGACAAATGATGTGTGACAAGTGACCATAGATGGCGTTTATGACAGTTGAGAAACGAGTTGATAGGATTTAAAAAAGAAAAAACTGAATAATCTTTAACAATTACATAAAATATACTTTAAATTGATCAAATTGTATTAAAATTGGTTTATTAGGAAATTATAATCATAAATATAAAAATCCTTGACCCATAATCTTCTTATCAATCTAAATAGATTTATTAAATGAATAGAAACGTAAATATTTATAATTCTAATAAATCATTTTTCATTAAAAACAACCAACTGAATCATAATTCAATTGAATTAAAAATAAATTTAACAAAAAACGTTAACAAACACAATTTTATTAATCATTTATGGTTTTAACAAGAATCACAATCAACACAGTTTTATTAAAAAGGTCACGTTTTACATAACTTAATCATAATCAACTAAATACTAATAAAAATAGTTTATAATAATTACCTTTTGTTTATAAATAATAAATATTTTATTATAAATATCCAAAATTCACTAAATTTACAACACAAAACATACAAAATGCCAACAAATAAGAAAGAACGTACAGTTTACTAAACCAAAACCAAAACCAGTCTTCGTTTAATCATAAAACAGCAAAGAAGAAGGGGAATACAGCACTATCTCTATTTCTGTTTATTCAACGATTTTATGACTAGTTCTCTTTATCTTTCGTTATATTACCCGTATAAAGACAGATGTTACTCATTGTTGTAAACAATTTTCAACCGTATTGAAAGAGTGTATAAAGAGTATTATCGATAATTTTATTTAATCTTTATTGTTATATTGTTGAGGTGACGTTTAATGGAATGTATTCTTGGATTTCGAAATTCTTCGTTTCTTCATTCTCAACTCAACAAGGGTTATTCACTTGTATACCTGACTCAGAGTTATCTCTTTCTTCATTGCTAGACTATAAGAAATTTACAATATTATGCATGTCTAGACTGGTTATTAGCTAAATTTTAAATTAATTATTTTGGAAAATATCATCTAGGTTTTCTATTAGATCGATTTGTGTCTTTATGATAAATATAAGAAATTTGGTATATAGAATAGAAATTCGATAACTTTTTTATTTGTAAACGTACAAAAAGTTATGACCTATCAAAATATAGGAAATTTTCTTACAAATTTAGAAATGTTACTATTTTTTTTATAACTTTTTTAGTTTTCGATATACGAGGGAAATACAAATTTTAACAAAAATTTTGTAATTCCCTCGTATATTAAAAACTATAAAAGGTATGAAAAAACTAATTAGTTTTTTGGATTTTTGAGAAAATTTTCTTTCTTTTGATAGGTTATAACTTTATGTACGTTAATAAATAAAAAAGTTACGAGGGAATTACAAATTTTAACAAAAAGTTTGTAATTCCCCCGTATATTCAAATCTATAAAAGATATGAAAAAACTAATTGGAATTTTGGATTTTTGAGAAAATTTCCTATCTTTTAATAGGTTATAATTTTTTTGTACGTTAATTAATAAAAAAGTTACGAGGGAAATACAAATTTTAACAAAAATTTTGTAATTCCCCCGTATATTGAAAACTATAAAAGATATGAAACAACTAATTGAAATTTTGGATTTTTGAGAAAATTTCCTTTCTTTTGATAGGTTATAACTTTATGTATGTTAATAAATAAAAAAGTTACAAGCTTTTTTAATTTTTCGTAATTTTGAACTTTTGTTAATGAAATTGTAGAAATTGAAAAATATACAAAAATTTCAAAGTTCGATAACTTTTTTATTTGTAAACGTAGAAAAAGTTATAACCTATCAAAAGATAGGAAATTTTCTCACAAATTTAAAAATGTTAATATTTTTTTTATAACTTTTCTAGTTTTCGATATACGAGGGAATTACAAATTTTAACAAAAATTTTGTAATTCCCCCGTATATTGAAATCTGTAACAGATATGAAAAAACTAATTAGAATTTTGGATTTCTGAGAAAATTTCTTATCTTTTGATAGGTTATAACTTCTTGTCCGTTTACAAATAAAAAAGTTATAAAACTTTGAAATTTTCCACAATTTCATAGTTTTGGAACTATTTTAAAACTTGTATTAATCAAGAATTTATAAAGCTGCGAAAAATTTCAAAGTTGGATAACTTTTTTATTTAAACAGGGACAAAAAGTTATAATCTATCAAAAGAAAGGAAATTTTCTTAAGAACCTCAAAATGCAACTAATTATTTCATAACTTTTATAGTTTTCGATATACGAGGGAATTACAAAATCTTCTTTCGAATTTCATATCTAATTTTAGTACAATAACGCCACTAATAGGTGGCGATTTGGATATCTCATTTTAGTACTATAACGACACCGTAAGGTGTCGTTATCGATATTCAATCTAAGTACAACATATATATAATTCATATTTCCTTCCGATTTATCATCAAAGGAAAATCATAGAGTTGTAAAATTTGATATATAGAATCCTTATTTTTTTTTTTTTTTTTTAGAAAATTGGGTTTAGATTTGGTACCCCGTCAAGGTGCCCATATGGTAGAACCTGATTCTATGTCAGTTGTCGAATTATATCACGTTCATGTTGCTAGTGCAGAAAATCTTCAAGGAGTCTCAGTAAGTGCTCATTAAATTTATATAAAAAAGTGTTTCTGTAGCAATAAAAAAAAAATAATGACAAACTAGATATGTCAAATATCAACTGTCAGAAATTACAAACTAGAACTGTCTAATGTAAACCGTCAAATGTCAAAAATAGCAAACTGGAACTGTCAAATGTCTAGAAATGACAAACTAGAACTGTCAGATGTCAGAAATAACAAACTAGAACTGTCTAATGTAAACTGTCAGAAATGACAAACTAGAACTGTCTAATGTCAAAAATGACAAACTGGAACTGTCAAATGTCTAGAAATGAATAACTAGAACTGTCATATGGCAGAAATGTCAAACTAGAAATGTCAAATGTCAGAATTCACAAACTAGAACTGTCAAATGGATAGTAAGGACAAACTAGAACTGTCAAATGTCTATAAATGACAAACTAGAACTGTCATATGACAGAAATAACAAACTAGAACTGTCATATGACAGAAATGACAAACTAAAACTGTCTAATGTCAGAATTGACAAAATAGAACTGTCAAATGTTAAAATTGACAAACTAGAACTGTCAAATGTTAAAATTGACAAACTAGAACTGTTAAATGTAAGAATTCACAAACTAGAACTGTCAAATGTCTAGAAATGACAAACTACATGTGGCAAAAATGACAAACTAGAACTGTCAAATGTTAGCATTTACAAACTAGAACTGTCAAATGTCAAAATTCACAAACTAGAACTGTCAATTGGCAGAAATGACAAACTAGAACTGTTAAATGTCAGAATTCACAAACTAGAACTGTAAAATGTCAGAATTCACAAACTAGAACTGTCAAATGTCTATAAATGACAAATTAAAACTGTCATATGGCAGAAATGACAAACTAGAAATGTCAAATGTCAGAATTCACAAACTAGAACTGTCAAATGTTAAAATTAACAATCTAGAACTGTCAAATGTTAAAATTGACAAACTAGAACTGTCAAATGTCTACAAATAACAAACTAGAACTGTCTAATGCCAAAATTGACAAAATAGAATTGTCAAATATATAGAAATGACAAACGAGAACTGTCTAATGTCAGAATTGACAAACTAGAACTGTCAAATGTTAAAATTGACAAACTAGAAATGTCAAATGTCAGAATTGACAAAATAGAATTGTCAAATGTATAGAAATGATAAACTAGAACTGTCAAATGTTAAAATTGACAAACTAGAACTGTTTAATGTTAGAATTGACAAACTAGAATTGTCAAATGTATAGAAATAATAAACTAGAACTGTCAAATGTTTAAATTGACAAACTAGAACTGTCAAATGTCAGAATTGACAAACTAGAACTGTCAAATGTCAAGAAATGACAAACTAGAACTATGTAATGTCAAAATTGACAAACTACAATTGTCAAATGTTAAAATTGACAAACTAGAACTGTCAAATGTCTAGAAATGACAAATTAGAATTGTCAAATGGCAGAAATTACAAACTAGAACTGTCAAATGACAAACTAGAACTATCAAATCTCATAATTCACAAACTAGAACTGTCAAATGATTAGAAATGACAAACTAGAACTGTGAAATGGCAGAAATGACAAATTAAAACTAACATACGGCAGAGTTCACAAACTAGAACTGTCAAATGTATAGAAATGACAAACTAGAACTGTCATATGGCAGAAATGACAAACTAGAACTATCAAATGTCAGAATTCACAAACTAGAACTGTCAAATGTCAAAATTCACAAACTAGAACTGTCAATTGGCAGAAATGACAAACTAGAACTGTTAAATGTCAGAATTCACAAACTAGAACTGTCAAATGTCTATAAATGACAAATTAAAACTGTCATATGGCAGAAATGACAAACTAGAAATGTCAAATGTCAGAATTCACAAACTAGAACTGTCAATTGGCAGAAATGACAAAGTAGAACTGTCAAATGTCAGAAATAACAAACTAGAACTGTCAAATGTCAGAATTCACAAACTAGAACTGTCAAATGGATACTAAGGACAAACTAAAACTGTTAAATGGTAGAAATGACAAACTAGAACTGTCAAATGTCAAAATTCACATCCTAGAACTGTTAAATAGCAGAAATGACAAACTAGAATTGTCAAATGTTAAAATTGACAAACTAGAATTGTGAAATGTGAGAATTGACAAACTAGAACTGTCAAATGTTAAAATTGACAAACTAGAATTGTCAAATGTCTAAAAATGATAAACTAGAACTGTCAAATATTAAAATTGACAAGCTAGAACTGTCAAATGTTAAAATTGACAAACTAGAACTGTCTAATGTTAGAATTGACAAACTAGAATTGTAAAATGTATAGAAATGATAAACTCTAGAACTGTCAAATGTTAAAATTGACAAACTAGAACTGTCAAATGTTAAAATTGACAAACTAGAATTGGTGAAATGACAAACTAGAACTGTCAAATGGCAGAAATGACAAATTAAAACTGTCATATGGCAGAATTCACAAACTAGAACTGTCAAATGTCAAAATTCACACCCTAGAACTGTTAAATAGCAGAAATGACAAACTAGAACTGTCAAATGTCAGAAATGACAAATTAAAACTGTCTAATGTCAACTGTCAAATATCAAAAGTCATGTAAACCTTTAAATATTTAACAATTTTAAATCATATTTGAAAATTGCTACAGAAACATATCAGTTACGCTTTTTCTATTGGATAGATAGAAAAATAGTATACATTACTTGTATTGTATTTGTTTTTTAGGCACGTGGTACAATAAAACGAAAAGAACAAAAAAAAACATTAACACATCATTTATATTTCTGTATGCGTGATTTTGGTCATCATATTGGTGAAGATACAGAAATTTATTTTTCACTTTATGATGCTGCTAAACAAAAATATATTACAGAACGATTCCTAGTCAAAATATCCAAAGATGGTTTTTCGAATTATGTTGAAAAATTACACAGCAATTGTACTGTTTTTACGGTAAAAACAACCGAAAAAATATAAAAACTCGAACTGGTTCACTCACATCTACAATCCAATGGCCTTTTACTATACAGCCAATAAGATAATCACTCACTTGTACAAGCTAACGGCCTTTTACTATACAGCCAATAAGATAAAGTGTACCAGTACGAGTTTTAACGTATTTATTTATTTATTTTTATTGTAAATAAAATTGATTTTCCAGGATTTGGGTAATGCTGAATTAAGTAGAGAAATTTATATTGTTGCTCATATAATGCGAATTGGTCGAATGTTGTATTCAGATAGTTCGAAAAAGATTGAAAAATTGACAAGTCAACAACAAATTTTTAAACGTCCGCATGGTGTCGCTGTACAAAATTTAGCTGATTCTTTAACATGTAAAGAAACTGATACTGAAGAAAAAGAATTTAATATGAAGGTAAGATTTATATTTTTTATCAAACGAAACTGTCAATTACTAAATGTCAAATGTCACAAATGATAAACTAGAACTGTCAAATGTCAAGAAATGACAAACAAGAACTGTCTAATGTCAGACTTGACAAACTAGAACTGTCAAATGTTAAAATTGATAAACTAGAACTGTCTAATATCTAGAAATGACAGACTAGAACTGTCAAATGTTAAAATTGACAAACTAGAATTGTCAAATGTATAGAAATGATAAACTAGAATTGTCAAATGTTAAAATTGACAAACTAGAACTGTCAAATGTCAGAATTGACAAATTAGAACTGTCAAATGTCAAGAAATGACAAACTAGAACTATGTAATGTCAAAATTGACAAACTACAATTGTCAAATCTTAAAATTGACAAACTAGAACTGTCAAATGTCTAGAAATGACAAACTAGAACTGTCAAATGTTAAAATTACTAGAACTGTCTAATGTTAGAATTGACAAACTAAAATTGTCAAATGTATAGAAATGATAAACTAGAACTGTCAAATGTTAAAATTGACAAACTAGAACTGTCAAATGTTAAAATTGACAAACTAGAACTGTCAAATGTTAAAATTGACAAACTAGAACTGTCAAATGTTAAAAATTGACAAACTAGAACTGTCAAATGTTAAAATTTACAAACTAGAACTGTCAAATGTCTAGAAATGACAAACTAGAACTGTCGTGTCAGAATTGACAAACTAGAACTGTCAAATGTTAAAATTGACAAACTAGAACTGTCAAATGTTAAAATTGACAAACTAAAACTGTCAAATGTTAAAATTGACAAACTAGAACTGTCAAATGTCAGACTTGACAAACTAGAACTGTCAAATGTTAAAATTGACAAACTAGAGTTGTCAAATGTATAGAAATGACAAACAAGAACTGTCTAACGTCAGAATTGACAAACTAGAACTGTCAAATGTTAAAATTGACAAACTAGAACTGTCAAATGTTAAAATTGACAAACTAGAACTGTCAAATGTTAAAAATTGACAAACTAGAACTGTCAAATGTTAAAATTTACAAACTAGAACTGTCAAATGTCTAGAAATGACAAACTAGAACTGTCGTGTCAGAATTGACAAACTAGAACTGTCAAATGTTAAAATTGACAAACTAGAACTGTCAAATGTTAAAATTGACAAACTAAAACTGTCAAATGTTAAAATTGACAAACTAGAACTGTCAAATGTCAGACTTGACAAACTAGAACTGTCAAATGTTAAAATTGACAAACTAGAGTTGTCAAATGTATAGAAATGACAAACAAGAACTGTCTAATGTCAGACTTGACAAACTAGAACTGTCAAATGTTAAAATTGATAAACTAGAACTGTCTAATATCTAGAAATGACAGACTAGAACTGTCAAATGTTAAAATTGACAAACTAGAATTGTCAAATGTATAGAAATGATAAACTAGAATTGTCAAATGTTAAAATTGACAAACTAGAACTGTCAAATGTCAGAATTGACAAATTAGAACTGTCAAATGTCAAGAAATGACAAACTAGAACTATGTAATGTCAAAATTGACAAACTACAATTGTCAAATCTTAAAATTGACAAACTAGAACTGTCAAATGTCTAGAAATGACAAACTAGAACTGTCAAATGTTAAAATTACTAGAACTGTCTAATGTTAGAATTGACAAACTAAAATTGTCAAATGTATAGAAATGATAAACTAGAACTGTCAAATG
The DNA here is from genome assembly GCA_964028335.1 of Altica lythri. Taxonomy (NCBI): domain Eukaryota; kingdom Metazoa; phylum Arthropoda; class Insecta; order Coleoptera; family Chrysomelidae; genus Altica; species Altica lythri. The sequence goes on along the minus strand of OZ034811.1, from coordinate 17,738,356 downwards.
TTAAAATTGACAAACTAGAACTGTCAAATGTTAAAATTGACAAACTAGAACTGTCAAATGTTAAAATTGACAAACTAGAACTGTCAAATGTTAAAAATTGACAAACTAGAACTGTCAAATGTTAAAATTTACAAACTAGAACTGTCAAATGTCTAGAAATGACAAACTAGAACTGTCGTGTCAGAATTGACAAACTAGAACTGTCAAATGTTAAAATTGACAAACTAGAACTGTCAAATGTTAAAATTGACAAACTAAAACTGTCAAATGTTAAAATTGACAAACTAGAACTGTCAAATGTCAGACTTGACAAACTAGAACTGTCAAATGTTAAAATTGACAAACTAGAGTTGTCAAATGTATAGAAATGACAAACAAGAACTGTCTAACGTCAGAATTGACAAACTAGAACTGTCAAATGTTAAAATTGACAAACTAGAACTGTCAAATGTTAAAATTGGCAAACTAGAACTGTCAAATGTTAAAATTGACAAACTAAAACTGTCAAGTGTCTAGAAATGACAAACTAAAACTGTCAAATGTCTAGAAATGACAAACTAGAATTGTCTTATGTCAGAATTGACAAACTAGAACTGTCAAATGTATAAAAATGACAAACTAGAACTGTCAAATATTAAAATTGACAAACTAGAACTGTCTAATGTCAGAAATGATAAACTAGAACTGTCTTGTATCAACTGTCAAATGTTACATGTCTAAAAATAACAAACTAAAACTTTCTAATGTCAACTGTCCAATGTCAACAGTCAAATTTCAGAAGTAACAAACTAGAACTGTCTAATATCAACTGTCAAATGTCAGATATGTCAAACTAGAACTGTCAAATGTCAAAAATTGTATTTTTTTTTGTATTTATAAGGTATACCAAACTGAAGAAAAAGATTTCCATCAATTACACGAAATGTTAATTCGACAATCAGGAAAATACAGTCCACTTTCCGGTCATATAAATTATGGAATAATGATAAGTGTGAAAATGTTACATGGCGAATTACGATCAATTAAAGAAGAAAATGCATTATTATTTAAAAATGTTTGTTTAACAAATAAATTAGGTTTTCCTGATGTTATTATGCCAGGTGATGTTAGAAATGATTTGTATTTATATTTGGATAAAGGAGAATTTGAACGAGGTGGAAAATCTACTGGAAAAAATATTGAAGTATCTGTTGTGGTTTTAGATAGTGAAAAACGAATTATCACAGTAAGTAATACTGTCAAATTTAGTCAAATAAATGTCATTTTTAAAGTTTGCTTACGTCAACTGTCATTTAAATGTCAAACTTACGTCAACTGTCATTTATATGTCAAATTTAGTCAAATAAATGTCATTTTTAAAGTTTGTTTACGTCAACTGTCATTTAAATGTAAAATTTAGTCAAATTAATGTCATTTTTGAAGTTTGTTTACGTCAACTGTCATTTAAATGTCAAATTTAGTCAAATAAATGTCAATTTTTGAAGTTTGCCTACGTCAACTGTCATTTAAATGTCAAATTTAGTCAAATAAATGTCATTTTTGAAGTTTGTTTACGTCAACTGTCATTTAAATGTCAAATTTAGTCAAATAAATGTTATTTTTGAAGTTTGTTTACGTCAACTGTCATTTAAATGTCAAATTTAGTCAAATAAATGTCATTTTTGAAGTTTGCCTACGTCAACTGTCATTTAAATGTCAAATTTAGTCAAATAAATGTCATTTTTGAAGTTTGTTTACGTCAACTGTCATTTAAATGTCAAATTCAGTCAAATAAATGTCATTTTTAAAGTTTGTTTACGTCAACTGTCATTTAAATGTAAAATTTAGTCAAACAAATGTCATTTTTGAAGTTTGCCTACGTCAACTGTCATTTAAATGTCAAATTTAGTCAAATTAATGTCATTTTTGAAGTTTGTTTACGTCAACTGTCATTTAAATGTCAAATTTAGTCAAATAAATGTCAATTTTTGAAGTTTGCCTACGTCAACTGTCATTTAAATGTCAAATTTAGTCAAATAAATGTCATTTTTGAAGTTTGTTTACGTCAACTGTCATTTAAATGTCAAATTTAGTCAAATAAATGTTATTTTTGAAGTTTGTTTACGTCAACTGTCATTTAAATGTCAAATTTAGTCAAATAAATGTCATTTTTGAAGTTTGCCTACGTCAACTGTCATTTAAATGTCAAATTCAGTCAAATAAATGTCATTTTTGAAGTTTGTTTACGTCAACTGTCATTTAAATGTCAAATTTAGTCAAATAAATGTCATTTTTGAAGTTTGTTTACGTCAACTGTCATTTAAATGTCAAATTCAGTCAAATAAATGTCATTTTTGAAGTTTGTTTACGTCAACTGTCATTTAAATGTCAAATTTAGTCAAATAAATGTTATTTTTGAAGTTTGTTTACGTCAACTGTCATTTAAATGTCAAATTTAGTCAAATAAATGTCATTTTTGAAGTTTGCCTACGTCAACTGTCATTTAAATGTCAAATTCAGTCAAATAAATGTCATTTTTGAAGTTTGTTTACGTCAACTGTCATTTAAATGTCAAATTTAGTCAAATAAATGTCATTTTTGAAGTTTGTTTACGTCAACTGTCATTTAAATGTCAAATTCAGTCAAATAAATGTCATTTTTGAAGTTTGTTTACGTCAACTGTCATTTATATGTCAAATTTAGTCAAATAAATGTCATTTTTAAAGTTTGTTTACGTCAACTGTCATTTAAATGTAAAATTTAGTCAAACAAATGTCATTTTTGAAGTTTGCCTACGTCAACTGTCATTTAAATGTCAAATTTAGTCAAATTAATGTCATTTTTGAAGTTTGTTTACGTCAACTGTCATTTAAATGTCAAATTTAGTCAAATAAATGTCAATTTTTGAAGTTTGCCTACGTCAACTGTCATTTAAATGTCAAATTTAGTCAAATAAATGTCATTTTTGAAGTTTGTTTACGTCAACTGTCATTTAAATGTCAAATTTAGTCAAATAAATGTTATTTTTGAAGTTTGTTTACGTCAACTGTCATTTAAATGTCAAATTTAGTCAAATAAATGTCATTTTTGAAGTTTGCCTACGTCAACTGTCATTTAAATGTCAAATTTAGTCAAATAAATGTCATTTTTGAAGTTTGTTTACGTCAACTGTCATTTAAATGTCAAATTCAGTCAAATAAATGTCATTTTTAAAGTTTGTTTACGTCAACTGTCATTTAAATGTAAAATTTAGTCAAACAAATGTCATTTTTGAAGTTTGCCTACGTCAACTGTCATTTAAATGTCAAATTTAGTCAAATTAATGTCATTTTTGAAGTTTGTTTACGTCAACTGTCATTTAAATGTCAAATTTAGTCAAATAAATGTCAATTTTTGAAGTTTGCCTACGTCAACTGTCATTTAAATGTCAAATTTAGTCAAATAAATGTCATTTTTGAAGTTTGTTTACGTCAACTGTCATTTAAATGTCAAATTTAGTCAAATAAATGTTATTTTTGAAGTTTGTTTACGTCAACTGTCATTTAAATGTCAAATTTAGTCAAATAAATGTCATTTTTGAAGTTTGCCTACGTCAACTGTCATTTAAATGTCAAATTCAGTCAAATAAATGTCATTTTTGAAGTTTGTTTACGTCAACTGTCATTTAAATGTCAAATTTAGTCAAATAAATGTCATTTTTGAAGTTTGTTTACGTCAACTGTCATTTAAATGTCAAATTCAGTCAAATAAATGTCATTTTTGAAGTTTGTTTACGTCAACTGTCATTTAAATGTCAAATTTAGTCAAATAAATGTTATTTTTGAAGTTTGTTTACGTCAACTGTCATTTAAATGTCAAATTTAGTCAAATAAATGTCATTTTTGAAGTTTGCCTACGTCAACTGTCATTTAAATGTCAAATTCAGTCAAATAAATGTCATTTTTGAAGTTTGTTTACGTCAACTGTCATTTAAATGTCAAATTTAGTCAAATAAATGTCATTTTTGAAGTTTGTTTACGTCAACTGTCATTTAAATGTCAAATTCAGTCAAATAAATGTCATTTTTGAAGTTTGTTTACGTCAACTGTCATTTAAATGTCAAATTTAGTCAAATAAATGTCATTTTTGAAGTTTGCCTACGTCAACTGTCATTTAAATGTCAAATTCAGTCAAATAAATGTCATTTTTGAAGTTTGTTTACGTCAACTGTCATTTAAATGTCAAATTTAGTCAAATAAATGTCATTTTTGAAGTTTGTTTACGTCAACTGTCATTTAAATGTAAAATTTAGTCAAATAAATGTCATTTTTGAAGTTTGCCTACGTCAACTGTCATTTAAATGTCAAATTTAGTCAAATTAATGTCATTTTTGAAGTTTGTTTACGTCAACTGTCATTTAAATGTCAAATTTAGTCAAATAAATGTCATTTTTGAAGTTTGTTTACGTCAACTGTCATTTAAATGTCAAATTTAGTCAAATAAATGTCATTTTTGAAGTTTGTTTACGTCAACTGTCATTTAAATGTCAAATTTAGTCAAATAAATGTCATTTTTGAAGTTTGTTTACGTCAACTGTCATTTAAATGTCAAATTTAGTCAAATAAATGTTATTTTTGAAGTTTGTTTACGTCAACTGTCATTTAAATGTCAAATTTAGTCAAATAAATGTCATTTTTGAAGTTTGCCTACGTCAACTGTCATTTAAATGTCAAATTCAGTCAAATAAATGTCATTTTTGAAGTTTGTTTACGTCAACTGTCATTTAAATGTCAAATTTAGTCAAATAAATGTCATTTTTGAAGTTTGTTTACGTCAACTGTCATTTAAATGTCAAATTCAGTCAAATAAATGTCATTTTTGAAGTTTGTTTACGTCAACTGTCATTTAAATGTCAAATTTAGTCAAATAAATGTCATTTTTGAAGTTTGCCTACGTCAACTGTCATTTAAATGTCAAATTTAGTCAAATTAATGTCATTTTTGAAGTTTGTTTACGTCAACTGTCATTTATATGTCAAATTTAGTCAAATAAATGTCATTTTTAAAGTTTGTTTACGTCAACTGTCATTTAAATGTAAAATTTAGTCAAATAAATGTCATTTTTGAAGTTTGCCTACGTCAACTGTCATTTAAATGTCAAATTTAGTCAAATTAATGTCATTTTTGAAGTTTGTTTACGTCAACTGTCATTTAAATGTCAAATTTAGTCAAATAAATGTCAATTTTTGAAGTTTGCCTACGTCAACTGTCATTTAAATGTCAAATTTAGTCAAATAAATGTCATTTTTGAAGTTTGTTTACGTCAACTGTCATTTAAATGTCAAATTTAGTCAAATAAATGTCATTTTTGAAGTTTGCCTACGTCAACTGTCATTTAAATGTCAAATTCAGTCAAATAAATGTCATTTTTGAAGTTTGTTTACGTCAACTGTCATTTAAATGTCAAATTTAGTCAAATAAATGTCATTTTTGAAGTTTGTTTACGTCAACTGTCATTTAAATGTCAAATTCAGTCAAATAAATGTCATTTTTGAAGTTTGTTTACGTCAACTGTCATTTAAATGTCAAATTTAGTCAAATAAATGTCATTTTTGAAGTTTGCCTACGTCAACTGTCATTTAAATGTCAAATTCAGTCAAATAAATGTCATTTTTGAAGTTTGTTTACGTCAACTGTCATTTAAATGTCAAATTTAGTCAAATAAATGTCATTTTTGAAGTTTGTTTACGTCAACTGTCATTTAAATGTAAAATTTAGTCAAATAAATGTCATTTTTGAAGTTTGCCTACGTCAACTGTCATTTAAATGTCAAATTTAGTCAAATTAATGTCATTTTTGAAGTTTGTTTACGTCAACTGTCATTTAAATGTCAAATTTAGTCAAATAAATGTTATTTTTGAAGTTTGTTTACGTCAACTGTCATTTAAATGTCAAATTTAGTCAAATAAATGTTATTTTTGAAGTTTGTTTACGTCAACTGTCATTTAAATGTAAAATTTAGTCAAACAAATGTCATTTTTGAAGTTTGCCTACGTCAACTGTCATTTAAATGTCAAATTTAGTCAAATTAATGTCATTTTTGAAGTTTGTTTACGTCAACTGTCATTTAAATGTCAAATTTAGTCAAATAAATGTCAATTTTTGAAGTTTGCCTACGTCAACTGTCATTTAAATGTCAAATTTAGTCAAATAAATGTCATTTTTGAAGTTTGTTTACGTCAACTGTCATTTAAATGTCAAATTTAGTCAAATAAATGTTATTTTTGAAGTTTGTTTACGTCAACTGTCATTTAAATGTCAAATTTAGTCAAATAAATGTCATTTTTGAAGTTTGCCTACGTCAACTGTCATTTAAATGTCAAATTTAGTCAAATAAATGTCATTTTTGAAGTTTGTTTACGTCAACTGTCATTTAAATGTCAAATTCAGTCAAATAAATGTCATTTTTAAAGTTTGTTTACGTCAACTGTCATTTAAATGTAAAATTTAGTCAAACAAATGTCATTTTTGAAGTTTGCCTACGTCAACTGTCATTTAAATGTCAAATTTAGTCAAATTAATGTCATTTTTGAAGTTTGTTTACGTCAACTGTCATTTAAATGTCAAATTTAGTCAAATAAATGTCAATTTTTGAAGTTTGCCTACGTCAACTGTCATTTAAATGTCAAATTTAGTCAAATAAATGTCATTTTTGAAGTTTGTTTACGTCAACTGTCATTTAAATGTCAAATTTAGTCAAATAAATGTTATTTTTGAAGTTTGTTTACGTCAACTGTCATTTAAATGTCAAATTTAGTCAAATAAATGTCATTTTTGAAGTTTGCCTACGTCAACTGTCATTTAAATGTCAAATTCAGTCAAATAAATGTCATTTTTGAAGTTTGTTTACGTCAACTGTCATTTAAATGTCAAATTTAGTCAAATAAATGTCATTTTTGAAGTTTGTTTACGTCAACTGTCATTTAAATGTCAAATTCAGTCAAATAAATGTCATTTTTGAAGTTTGTTTACGTCAACTGTCATTTAAATGTCAAATTTAGTCAAATAAATGTTATTTTTGAAGTTTGTTTACGTCAACTGTCATTTAAATGTCAAATTTAGTCAAATAAATGTCATTTTTGAAGTTTGCCTACGTCAACTGTCATTTAAATGTCAAATTCAGTCAAATAAATGTCATTTTTGAAGTTTGTTTACGTCAACTGTCATTTAAATGTCAAATTTAGTCAAATAAATGTCATTTTTGAAGTTTGTTTACGTCAACTGTCATTTAAATGTCAAATTCAGTCAAATAAATGTCATTTTTGAAGTTTGTTTACGTCAACTGTCATTTAAATGTCAAATTTAGTCAAATAAATGTCATTTTTGAAGTTTGCCTACGTCAACTGTCATTTAAATGTCAAATTCAGTCAAATAAATGTCATTTTTGAAGTTTGTTTACGTCAACTGTCATTTAAATGTCAAATTTAGTCAAATAAATGTCATTTTTGAAGTTTGTTTACGTCAACTGTCATTTAAATGTAAAATTTAGTCAAATAAATGTCATTTTTGAAGTTTGCCTACGTCAACTGTCATTTAAATGTCAAATTTAGTCAAATTAATGTCATTTTTGAAGTTTGTTTACGTCAACTGTCATTTAAATGTCAAATTTAGTCAAATAAATGTCATTTTTGAAGTTTGTTTACGTCAACTGTCATTTAAATGTCAAATTTAGTCAAATAAATGTCATTTTTGAAGTTTGTTTACGTCAACTGTCATTTAAATGTCAAATTTAGTCAAATAAATGTCATTTTTGAAGTTTGTTTACGTCAACTGTCATTTAAATGTCAAATTTAGTCAAATAAATGTTATTTTTGAAGTTTGTTTACGTCAACTGTCATTTAAATGTCAAATTTAGTCAAATAAATGTCATTTTTGAAGTTTGCCTACGTCAACTGTCATTTAAATGTCAAATTCAGTCAAATAAATGTCATTTTTGAAGTTTGTTTACGTCAACTGTCATTTAAATGTCAAATTTAGTCAAATAAATGTCATTTTTGAAGTTTGTTTACGTCAACTGTCATTTAAATGTCAAATTCAGTCAAATAAATGTCATTTTTGAAGTTTGTTTACGTCAACTGTCATTTAAATGTCAAATTTAGTCAAATAAATGTCATTTTTGAAGTTTGCCTACGTCAACTGTCATTTAAATGTCAAATTTAGTCAAATTAATGTCATTTTTGAAGTTTGTTTACGTCAACTGTCATTTATATGTCAAATTTAGTCAAATAAATGTCATTTTTAAAGTTTGTTTACGTCAACTGTCATTTAAATGTAAAATTTAGTCAAATAAATGTCATTTTTGAAGTTTGCCTACGTCAACTGTCATTTAAATGTCAAATTTAGTCAAATTAATGTCATTTTTGAAGTTTGTTTACGTCAACTGTCATTTAAATGTCAAATTTAGTCAAATAAATGTCAATTTTGAAGTTTGCCTACGTCAACTGTCATTTAAATGTCAAATTTAGTCAAATAAATGTCATTTTTGAAGTTTGTTTACGTCAACTGTCATTTAAATGTCAAATTTAGTCAAATAAATGTCATTTTTGAAGTTTGCCTACGTCAACTGTCATTTAAATGTCAAATTCAGTCAAATAAATGTCATTTTTGAAGTTTGTTTACGTCAACTGTCATTTAAATGTCAAATTTAGTCAAATAAATGTCATTTTTGAAAGTTTGTTTACGTCAACTGTCATTTAAATGTCAAATTCAGTCAATAAATGTCATTTTTGAAGTTTGTTTACGTCAACTGTCATTTAAATGTCAAATTAGTCAAAATAAATGTCATTTTTGAAGTTTGCCTACGTCAACTGTCATTTAAATGTCAAATTCAGTCAAATAAATGTCATTTTTGAAGTTTGTTTACGTCAACTGTCATTTAAAATGTCAAATTTAGTCAAATAAATGTCATTTTTGAAGTTTGTTTACGTCAACTGTCATTTAAATGTAAAATTTAGTCAAATAAATGTCATTTTTGAAGTTTGCCTACGTCAACTGTCATTTAAATGTCAAATTTAGTCAAATTAATGTCATTTTTGAAGTTTGTTTACGTCAACTGTCATTTAAATGTCAAATTTAGTCAAATAAATGTTATTTTTGAAGTTTGTTTACGTCAACTGTCATTTAAATGTCAAATTTAGTCAAATAAATGTTATTTTTGAAGTTTGTTTACGTCAACTGTCATTTAAATGTCAAATTTAGTCAAATAAATGTCATTTTTGAAGTTTGTTTACGTCAACTGTCATTTAAATGTCAAATTTAGTCAAATAAATGTTATTTTTGAAGTTTGTTTACGTCAACTGTCATTTAAATGTCAAATTTAGTCAAATAAATGTCATTTTGAAGTTTGCCTACGTCAACTGTCATTTAAAATGTCAAATTCAGTCAAATAAATGTCATTTTTGAAGTTTGTTTACGTCAACTGTCATTTAAATGTCAAATTTAGTCAAATAAATGTCATTTTTGAAGTTTGTTTACGTCAACTGTCATTTAAATGTCAAATTCAGTCAAATAAATGTCATTTTGAAGTTTGTTTACGTCAACTGTCATTTAAATGTCAAATTTAGTCAAATAAATGTTATTTTTGAAGTTTGTTTACGTCAAACTGTCATTTAAATGTCAAATTTAGTCAAATAAATGTCATTTTGAAGTTTGCCTACGTCAACTGTCATTTAAATGTCAAATTCAGTCAAATAAATGTCATTTTTGAAGTTTGTTTACGTCAACTGTCATTTAAATGTCAAATTTAGTCAAATAAATGTCATTTTTGAAGTTTGTTTACGTCAACTGTCATTTAAATGTCAAATTCAGTCAAATAAATGTCATTTTTGAAGTTTGTTTACGTCAACTGTCATTTAAATGTCAAATTTAGTCAAATAAATGTCATTTTTGAAGTTTGCCTACGTCAACTGTCATTTAAATGTCAAATTCAGTCAAATAAATGTCATTTTTGAAGTTTGTTTACGTCAACTGTCATTTAAATGTCAAATTTAGTCAAATAAATGTCATTTTTGAAGTTTGTTTACGTCAACTGTCATTTAAATGTAAAATTTAGTCAAATAAATGTTATTTTTGAAGTTTGCCTACGTCAACTGTCATTTAAATGTCAAATTTAGTCAAATTAATGTCATTTTTGAAGTTTGTTTACGTCAACTGTCATTTAAATGTCAAATTTAGTCAAATAAATGTCATTTTTGAAGTTTGTTTACGTCAACTGTCATTTAAATGTCAAATTTAGTCAAATAAATGTCATTTTTGAAGTTTGTTTACGTCAACTGTCATTTAAATGTCAAATTTAGTCAAATAAATGTCATTTTTGAAGTTTGTTTACGTCAACTGTCATTTAAATGTCAAATTTAGTCAAATAAATGTTATTTTTGAAGTTTGTTTACGTCAACTGTCATTTAAATGTCAAATTTAGTCAAATAAATGTCATTTTTGAAGTTTGCCTACGTCAACTGTCATTTAAATGTCAAATTCAGTCAAATAAATGTCATTTTTGAAGTTTGTTTACGTCAACTGTCATTTAAATGTCAAATTTAGTCAAATAAATGTCATTTTTGAAGTTTGTTTACGTCAACTGTCATTTAAATGTCAAATTCAGTCAAATAAATGTCATTTTTGAAGTTTGTTTACGTCAACTGTCATTTAAATGTCAAATTTAGTCAAATAAATGTCATTTTTGAAGTTTGCCTACGTCAACTGTCATTTAAATGTCAAATTTAGTCAAATTAATGTCATTTTTGAAGTTTGTTTACGTCAACTGTCATTTATATGTCAAATTTAGTCAAATAAATGTCATTTTTAAAGTTTGTTTACGTCAACTGTCATTTAAATGTAAATTTAGTCAAATAAATGTCATTTTTGAAGTTTGCCTACGTCAACTGTCATTTAATGTCAAATTTAGTCAAATTAATGTCATTTTTGAAGTTTGTTTACGTCAACTGTCATTTAAATGTCAAATTTAGTCAAATAAATGTCAATTTTTGAAGTTTGCCTACGTCAACTGTCATTTAAATGTCAAATTTAGTCAAATAAATGTCATTTTTGAAGTTTGTTTACGTCAACTGTCATTTAAATGTCAAATTCAGTCAAATAAATGTCATTTTTGAAGTTTGTTTACGTCAACTGTCATTTAAATGTCAAATTTAGTCAAATAAATGTCATTTTTGAAGTTTGTTTACGTCAACTGTCATTTAAATGTCAAATTTAGTCAAATAAATGTCAATTTTTGAAGTTTGCCTACGTCAACTGTCATTTAAATGTCAAATTTAGTCAAATAAATGTCATTTTTGAAGTTTGTTTACGTCAACTGTCATTTAAATGTCAAATTCAGTCAAATAAATGTCATTTTTGAAGTTTGTTTACGTCAACTGTCATTTAAATGTCAAATTTAGTCAAATAAATGTCATTTTTGAAGTTTGCCTACGTCAACTGTCATTTAAATGTCAAATTCAGTCAAATAAATGTCATTTTTGAAGTTTGTTTACGTCAACTGTCATTTAAATGTCAAATTTAGTCAAATAAATGTCATTTTTGAAGTTTGTTTACGTCAACTGTCATTTAAATGTCAAATTCAGTCAAATAAATGTCATTTTTGAAGTTTGTTTACGTCAACTGTCATTTAAATGTCAAATTTAGTCAAATAAATGTCATTTTTGAAGTTTGCCTACGTCAACTGTCATTTAAATGTCAAATTCAGTCAAATAAATGTCATTTTTGAAGTTTGTTTACGTCAACTGTCATTTAAATGTCAAATTTAGTCAAATAAATGTCATTTTTGAAGTTTGTTTACGTCAACTGTAATTTAAATGTAAAATTTAGTCAAATAAATGTCATTTTTGAAGTTTGCCTACGTCAACTGTCATTTAAATGTCAAATTTAGTCAAATTAATGTCATTTTTGAAGTTTGTTTACGTCAACTGTCATTTAAATGTCAAATTTAGTCAAATAAATGTCATTTTTGAAGTTTGCCTACGTCAACTGTCATTTAAATGTCAAATTCAGTCAAATAAATGTCATTTTTGAAGTTTGTTTACGTCAACTGTCATTTAAATGTCAAATTTAGTCAAATAAATGTCATTTTTGAAGTTTGTTTACGTCAACTGTCATTTAAATGTCAAATTTAGTCAAATAAATGTCATTTTTGAAGTTTGTTTACGTCAACTGTCATTTAAATGTCAAATTTAGTCAAATTAATGTCATTTTTGAAGTTTGTTTACGTCAACTGTCATTTAAATGTCAAATTTAGTCAAATAAATGTCATTTTTGAAGTTTGTTTACGTCAACTGTCATTTAAATGTCAAATTTAGTCAAATAAATGTCATTTTTGAAGTTTGCCTACGTCAACTGTCATTTAAATGTCAAATTTAGTCAAATTAATGTCATTTTTGAAGTTTGTTTACGTCAACTGTCATTTAAATGTCAAATTTAGTCAAATAAATGTCATTTTTGAAGTTTGCCTACGTCAACTGTCATTTAAATGTCAAATTCAGTCAAATAAATGTCATTTTTGAAGTTTGTTTACGTCAACTGTCATTTAAATGTCAAATTTAGTCAAATAAATGTCATTTTTGAAGTTTGTTTACGTCAACTGTCATTTAAATGTCAAATTTAGTCAAATAAATGTCATTTTTGAAGTTTGTTTACGTCAACTGTCATTTAATATGTCAAATTTATTATTAATTTGTCCATCAAATGTCATTTTTTATTTACTGCACCTGTCAGTTAAATGTCAAATTTATTGTTGAACTGTCAACTATATGTCATTTATAAAGTTTGTTTACGAAAACTATAATTTAAGTGTCAAATTTTGTTTTAATCTGTCAATTAAATGTCATTTTTAAAGATTATTTACATCAACTGTCATTTAAATGTCAAATTTATTGTTGAACTGTCAATTATATGTCATTTTTAAAGATTGTTTACATCAACTTTCATTTGAAAGTCAAATTTATTGTTGAACTGTCAATGATATGTCATTTTTAAAGAATATTTACGTCAACTGTCATTTAAATGTCAAATTTAGTCAAATAAATGTCATTTTTGAAGTTTGTTTACGTCAACTGTCATTTAAATGTCAAATTTAGTCAAATAAATGTCATTTTTGAAGTTTGTTTACGTCAACTGTCATTTAAATGTCAAATTTAGTCAAATAAATGTCATTTTTGAACTTTGCTTACGTCAACTGTCAAATTTAGTAAAATAAATGTCATTTTTAAAGATTGTTTACGTCAATTGTCATTTAAATGTCAAACTTACGTCAACTGTCATTTATATGTCAAATTTAGTCAAATAAATGTCATTTTTGAAGTTTGCTTACGTCAACTGTCATTTAAATGTCAAATTTAGTCAAATAAATGTCAATTTTAAAGTTTTCTTACGTCAAATGTCATTTAAATGTCAAATTTAGTCAAATAAATGTCAATTTTAAAGTTTGCTTACGTCAACTGTCATTTAACTGTCAAATTTAGTCAAATAAATGTCATTTTTAAAGTTTGCTTACGTCAACTGTCATTTAAATGTCAAATTTATTATTAATTTATCCATTAAATGTCATTTTTTTAAGTTTGTTTACTACACCTGTCAGTTAAATGTCAAATTTATTGTTGAACTGTCAACTATATGTCATTTATAAAGTTTTTTTACGAAAACTATAATTTAAGTGTCAAATTTTGTGTTAATTTGTCAATTAAATGTCATTTTTAAAGAATATTTACGTCAACTGTCATTTAAATGTCAAATTTAGTCAAATAAATGTCATTTTGTGTTAATCTGTCAATTAAATGTCATTTTTAACGATTGTTTACATCAACTGTCATTTAAATGTCAAATTTATTGTTGAACTGTCAATTATATGTCATTTTTAAAGAATATTTATGTCAACTGTCATTTAAATGTCAAATTTAGTCAAATAAATGTCATTTTTGAAGTTTCCTTACGTCAACTGTCAAATTTATTGTTGAACTGATTCAATTGGGTTTTTTAGCATTGTTTATGGGGAGCGTCAGGAATGGAACCAACATCAGAATATAATTCAATGGTAATTTACCATCATAATTCACCAATTTGGGCTGAAAATATTCGATTAACTTTACCAATTGATAAATTTGCTGGTGCGCATGTTCGACTCGAATATCGACATTGTTCAAGTAAGTTTCTTTTATTTATTTTTTTTATTTATTTATTTAAACAATTTTATTATTTATTTGTTTGTTTTAGCAAGAGAAAAAAATGATAAAAAACTATTTGGTTTCTCATTTCTTCGTTTAATGGATAAAGATGGCGCTGCTGTACAAGATGGTCAACATGATTTATATATTTATAAATGTGAAGATTTACCAAAATTGGAAAATTGTGGTTATTTATCATTACCAGCTTTTGGTAAAGATTGTGAAGGAAATCATGAAGCTAGTGGACAATTTTCAAGAAGTCATAAAGAAATTGTTTCAGTAAAAACTTTACTTTGTTCAACAAAACTTACACAAAATGGTAAGAAAAACAAATTTCATCATTTCTCAATCATTGTGAAATCTAGAAAAATTGAAATATCGGTATTTTAAAAACTAATCATCAATAAATTATGACGAATTACCATCGAAAATTGTATCAAAAATTGACGAATTGTCATCGAAAAATGACGAATTGTCATCAATAAATAACGAATTACCATCGAAAATTGACGAATTGGATCAAAAATTGACGAATTGTCATTGAAAAATGACGAATTACCATCGAAAATTGACGAATTGTCATCAACAAATGACGAATTACCATCGAAAATTGACGAATTGTATCATAAATTGACGAATTGTCATCGAAAAATGACGAATTACCATCGAAAATTGACAAATTGGATCAAAAATTGACGAATTGTCATTGAAAAATGACGAATTACCATCGAAAATTGACGAATTGTCATCAACAAATGACGAATTACCATCGAAAATTGACGAATTGTATCAAAAATTGACGAATTGTCATCGAAAAATGACGAATTGTCATCAATAAATAACGAATTACCATCGAAAATTGAAGAATTGGATTAAAAATTGACGAATTGTCATCGAAAAATGACGAATTGTCATCAAAAAATGACGAATTACCATCGAAAATTGACAAATTGGATCAAAAATTGACGAATTGTCATTGAAAAATGACGAATTACCATCGAAAATTGACAAATTGGATCAAAAATTGACGAATTGTCATTGAAAAATGACGAATTACCATCGAAAATTGACGAATTGTCATCAAAAAATGACGAATTACCATCGAAAATTGACGAATTGTATCAAAAATTGACGAATTGTCATCGAAAAATGACGAATTACCATCGAAAATTGACAAATTGGATCAAAAATTGACGAATTGTCATTGAAAAATGACGAATTACCATCGAAAATTGACGAATTGTCATCAACGAATGACGAATTACCATCGAAAATTGACGAATTGTATCAAAAATTGACGAATTGTCATCGAAAAATGACGAATTGTCATCAATAAATAACGAATTACCATCGAAAATTGAAGAATTGGATCAAAAATTGACGAATTGTCATAGAAAAATGACGAATTGTCATCAAAAAATGACGAATTACCATCGAAAATTGACAAATTGGATCAAAAATTGACGAATTGTCATTGAAAAATGACGAATTACCATCGAAAATTAACGAATTGTCATCAAAAAATGACGAATTACCATCGAAAATTGACGAATTGTATCAAAAATTGACGAATTGTCATCGAAAAATGACGAATTACCATCGAAAATTGACAAATTGGATCAAAAATTGACGAATTGTCATTGAAAAATGACGAATTACCATCGAAAATTGACGAATTGTCATCAACAAATGACGAATTACCATCTAAAATTGACGAATTGTATCAAAAATTGACGAATTGTCATCGAAAAATGACGAATTGTCATCAATAAATAACGAATTACCATCGAAAATTGAAGAATTGGATTAAAAATTGACGAATTGTCATCGAAAAATGACGAATTGTCATCAAAAAATGACGAATTACCATCGAAAATTGACAAATTGGATCAAAAATTGACGAATTGTCATTGAAAAATGACGAATTACCATCGAAAATTGACGAATTGTCATCAACGAATGACGAATTACCATCGAAAATTGACGAATTGTATCAAAAATTGACGAATTGTCATCGAAAAATGACGAATTGTCATCAATAAATAACGAATTACCATCGAAAATTGAAGAATTGGATCAAAAATTGACGAATTGTCATAGAAAAATGACGAATTGTCATCAAAAAATGACGAATTACCATCGAAAATTGACAAATTGGATCAAAAATTGACGAATTGTCATTGAAAAATGACGAATTACCATCGAAAATTGACGAATTGTCATCAAAAAATGACGAATTACCATCGAAAATTGACGAATTGTATCAAAAATTGACGAATTGTCATCGAAAAATGACGAATTACCATCGAAAATTGACAAATTGGATCAAAAATTGACGAATTGTCATTGAAAAATGACGAATTACCATCGAAAATTGACGAATTGTCATCAACAAATGACGAATTACCATCGAAAATTGACGAATTGTATCAAAAATTGACGAATTGTCATCGAAAAATGACGAATTGTCATCAATAAATAACGAATTACCATCGAAAATTGACGAATTGTCATCAACAAATGACGAATTACCATCGAAAATTGACGAATTGTATCAAAAATTGACGAATTGTCATCGAAAAATGACGAATCGTCATCAATAAATAACGAATTACCATCGAAAATTGAAGAATTGGATCAAAAATTGACGAATTGTCATCGAAAAATGACGAATTGTCATCAAAAAATGACGAATTACCATCGAAAATTGACGAATTGTCATCAACAAATGACGAATTACCATCGAAAATTGACGAATTGTATCAAAAATTGACGAATTGTCATCGAAAAATGACGAATTGTCATCGAAAAATGACGAATTACCATCGAAAATTGACGAATTGTCATCGAAAAATGACGAATTGGATCAAAAATTAACGAATTGTCATCAAAATATGACGAATTGTCATCGATAAATGACGAGTTATCATCAAAAATTGACGAATTGTCATCAAAAAATGATGAATTGGATCCAAAATTGACGAATTGTCATTGAAAAATGACGAATTGGATCAAAAATTGACGAAATGTCATTGAAAAATGACGAATTGTCATCAAAATATGACGAATTGTCATCGATAAATGACGAATTACCATCAAAAATTGACGAATTTTTTTTTATATTTTTAGTTGATTTATTAGCATTATTACGTTGGAAATCTCATCCTGAAAGAATACCAGAATCACTACATCGTGTATTAAATCTTGGTGATGAAGAATTTATAAAATTCTTACAAGACGTATTAGATGCATTATTTGCTTTATTTTCAACAGAAGATGGAAATTCAACACAATACAGTGGACCAGTTTTTCATGTATTAGTATCAATATTTAATCTATTAGATGGATCGAAATATCAATATTTTAAACCTGTACTTGAAGCATATATTAAAAATCATTTTTCAGCTGCTTTAGTTTATAAGTAAGTATTAATTTTTTTTCTTTTGTTAAAAAAAATGACGAATTGTCATCAATAAATGACGAATTACCATCGAAAATTGACGAATTGAATCAAAATTTGACGAATTGTCATCAATAAATGACGAATTACCCACAAAAATTGACGAATTGGGTCAAAAATTGACGAATTACCATCGAAACTTGACGAATTGGATCATAAATTGACGAATTGTCATCAATAAATGACGAATTACTATCGAAAATTGACGAATTGTATCAAAAATTGACGAATTGTCATCAATAAATGACGAATTACCATCGAAAATTGACGAATTGTATCAAAAATTGACGAATTGTCATCAATAAATGACGAATTACCCTCAAAAATTGACGAATTGGGTCAAAAATTGAAGAATTACCATCGAAAATTGACGAATTTCCATCGAAAATTGACGAATTGTCATCAAAAATTGACGAATTACCATTTTTTTTTTTTTTTTTAATTTTTTAAAATAAGTAACGAAATCCTAAATTTTTTTTTTTTAGAGGACTTTTAACAAGTGTTCAACATTGTGCAGATTGGGTATCATCATTTGAAAAACAAGAACCAATACAAAAATGTTTCAAAAGTTTAGAATATATATTTAAATTAATAATACAAAGTCGTTTATTATTTTCTCGAGCAACTGGAGGACATTTCGAAGATAGTTTTCGACGTGATCTTTTCAGTGTATTTACGTCATTGAATAAAATGTTGGCAATACAAGATAATCATATTATTAATACTCAGGTAAGAACGAGTCATGGCCGGTAATCAGTAATAATAATACGCATACTGATACAATTTTTTTTTTTTTAAGGTTGCATTATTAATAACAATTAGTGCTGTTTATGAACAACTTATTGATGTTCTTCCACCATTAGAAATAACAAAACTTGCATCAAATATGTTAGATTGTTTACCAAGAGATTTATTACCATTATTAATACAAGCTAAACTTTCTTGTATTAAAAATATTGTTACTGGTAAATTATTTCAAGATGATGGTAAGTAATTTCTTCTTCTATGATGATTTTTCTACTTTTTCCTTTTTTTCTCATACAATTCTCATCAAAAAATGACGAATTACCATCGAAAATTGACAAATTGGATCAAAAATTGACAAATTGTCCTTGAAAAATGACGAATTACCATCGAAAATTGACGAATTCTCATCAAAAAATGACGAATTATCATCAATAAATGACGAATTACCATCGAAAATTGACGAATTGGATCAAAAATTGACGAATTGTCATCGAAAAATGACGAATTGTCATCAATAAATGACGAATTACCATCGAAAATTGACAAATTGGATCAAAAATTGACGAATTGTCATTGAAAAATGACGAATTACCATCGAAAATTGACGAATTGTCATCAATAAATGACGAATTACTATCGAAAATTGACGAATTGTATCAAAAATTGACGAATTGTCATCGAAAAATAACGAATTGTCATCAATAAATAACGAATTACCATCGAAAATTGACGAATTGGATCAAAAATTGACGAATTGTCATCGAAAAATGACGAATTGTCATCAAAAAATGACGAATTACCATCGAAAATTGACGAATTGCGAACGAAAATTGACGAATTGGATCAAAAATTGACGAATTGTCATCGAAAAATGACGAATTGTCATCAAAAAATGACGAATTACTATCGAAAATTGACGAATTGCCAACGAAAATTGACAAATTGGATCAAATATTGACGAATTGTCATTGAAAAATGACGAATTACCATCGAAAATTGACGAATTGTATCAAAAATTGACGAATTGTCATTGAAAAATGACGAATTACCATCGAAAATTGACGAATTGTATCAAAAATTGACGAATTGTCATCGAAAAATGACGAATTGTCATCAAAAAATGACGAATTGTCATCGAAAAATGACGAGTTGTCATCAATAAATGACGGATTACTATCGAAAATTGACGAATTGCCAACGAAAATTGACAAATTGGATCAAAAATTGACGAATTATCATTGAAAAATGACGAATTACCATCGAAAATTGACGAATTGAATCAAAAATTGACGAATTACCATCGAAAATTGACGAATTGTCATCAATAAATGACGAATTATCATCGAAAAGTGACGAATTGAATAAAAAAATTGACGAATTGCCATCGAAAAATGACGAATTGATTATTATGTAATTAATAAAATTTGTTTTAGAATCAAGAAATATTCTATTAGCAACAACATGTAGACATTTACGTTATCATTTAATGAAACGTGAAGAATTAAAATTATGTACTGAGATTCTTGGTGAAATCTTAGGATATTTATTCAAACAAAGAAAATTGGGTGATGAACAAGGGAAAGTTAATAATTGTATACATCATGATGTTGATACATTATGTGTTGCAATTTTAGAAGTTCTTATACAAACAATATTAACAAGTATTGATAAAGATGTCAAAGTTTTTGTAAGTAATTTTATCTAATTTCCTTTTTTCTAACATAATAATTTTTATAATAGAAATTTAAAGAAAATTTCATTATCTTTCTAATGGTGTATTTAGATTTACTGTATCTTTGATAGTTTTTAAGATATTGAAAGAAAACTAAATCAATACATAAAAATCTGTAAATTCTGAGTATTTTTAAATATTTTAATATTCCCACCGTTTCCATAGCAACGCAAATTTAATCTAATTTCCTATTGGCTGAAAGCAGTCGGCCATTATTATAATTCCTAGAAATTAGGGGATGGGTCTAATTTGACATTGACATTGACAGTTCGCAATACAAATAAATGTCAGATAGTTGTTTAAACAGTTTTAAGCATATAAATATTGAATTATTTAAACAAATAAAGTGTTTCTTATGTTTTGTGTAGTGTAATAATGTGTAGAATAATGTTTTTAATGGATAAAATCATTAATAAGAGTAGCAAATGTAAGTAATTGTTAATTTTAAATGTGTAAATACATTTCTAACCTCAAAATCATTACTAATCATACAGTTTATAAAAGTTTATATTCAAATATATCATTTATTACACAACGCACCAACTTGTTTTATATATAAAAATTATGGGAAATTTCATTATCTTTCTAATGGTGTATTTAGATTTACTGTATCTTTTATAGTTTTTAAAATATTTGCAAAAAGCTGAGATGATGTACGATACAATTTAAAAAAATTCTAATGTCAAACTTTAGTTGCTGATAACTCCATTATTATTACAGATACAGAATTGTTTTATAATAGAAATTTAAAGAAAATTTCATTATCTTTCAAATGGTGTATTTAGATATACTGTATCTTTTATAGTTTTTGAGAAAATTGCAAAAAAGTAGAATGGTACAATGAGATTAACAAAATTTTAACCTCAAACTTTAGTTTCTGATAACTCCATTATTATTACAGATACAGAATTGTTTTATAATAGAAATTTAAAGAAAATTTCATTATCTTTCTAATGGTGTAATTAGATATGATGTATCTTATATAGTTTTTGAGAAAATTGCAAAAAAGTAGAATGGTACAATGAGATTAACAAAATTTTAACCTTAAATTTTAATTTTTGATAACTTCATTATTATTGCAGATACAGAATTGTTTTATAATAGAAATTTAAAGAAAATTTCATTATCTTTCTAATGGTGTATTTAGATTTACTGTAGCTTATATAGTTTTTGAGAAAATGGCAAAAAAGTAAAATGGTACAATGAGATTAACAAAATTTTAACCTCAAACTTTAGTTTCTGATAACTTCATTATAATTACAGATACAGAATTGTTTTATAATAGAAATTTAAAGAAAATTTCATTATCTTTCTAATGGTGTATTTAGATATACTGTAGCCTATATAGTTTTTGAGAAAATTGCAAAAAAGTGGAATGGTACAGATAAGATGAACAAAATTTTAACCTCAAACTTTAGTTTCTGATAACTCCATTATTATTACAGATACAGAATTGTTTTATAATAGAAATTTAAAGAAAATTTCATTATCTTTCTAATGGTGTATTTAGATTTACTGTATCTTATATAGTTTTTGAGAAAATTCCAAAAAAGTAGAATGGTACAATGAGATTAACAAAATTTTAACCTCAAACTTTAGTTTCTGATAACTCCATTATAATTACAGATACAGAATTGTTTTATAATAGAAATTTAAAGAAAATTTCATTATCTTTCTAATGGTGTATTTAGATATACTGTATCTTTTATAGTTTTTAAGATATTGAAAGAAAAATCTGTAAATTGTGAGTATTTTTAAATATTTGAATACTCCCACCGTTTCCATAGCAACGCAAATTTGGTCTAATTTCCTATTGGCTGAAAGCAGTCGGCCATTATTAAAATTCCAAGAAATTATGGGTTGGGCTTAATTTGACATTGACATTGACAGCTCGCAATACAAACAAATGTCAGATAGTTGTTTAAACAGTTTTAAACATATAAATATTGAATTATTTAAACAAATAAAGTGTTTTTTATGTTTTGTGTAGTGTAATAATGTGTAGAATATTGTTTTTAAGGATAAAATGATTAACAAGAGTAGCAAATGTAAGTAATTGTTAATTTAAATATGTAAATACATTTCTAACCTCAAAATCATTACTAATCATACAGTTTATAAAAGTTTATATTCCAATATATCATTTATTACACAACGCACCAACTTGTTTTATATATAGAAATTATAGGAAATTTCATTATCTTTCTAATGGTGTATTTAGATTTACTGTATCTTTTATAGTTTTTAAAATATTTGCAAAAAGCTGGGATGATGTACGATACAATTTAAAAAAATTCTAATGTCAAACTTTAGTTGCTGATAACTCCATTATTATTACAGAGACAGAATTGTTTTATAATAGAAATTTAAAGAAAATTTCATTATCTTTCAAATGGTGTATTTAGATATACTGTATCTTTTATAGTTTTTGAGAAAATTGCAAAAAAGTAGAATGGTACAATGAGATTAACAAAATTTTAACCTCAAACTTTAGTTTCTGATAACTCCATTATTATTACAGATACAGAATTGTTTTATAATAGAAATTTAAAGAAAATTTCATTATCTTTCTAATGGTGTAATTAGATATGATGTATCTTATATAGTTTTTGAGAAAATTGCAAAAAAGTAGAATGGTACAATGAGATTAACAAAATTTTAACCTTAAATTTTAATTTTTGATAACTTCATTATTATTGCAGATACAGAATTGTTTTATAATAGAAATTTAAAGAAAATTTCATTATCTTTCTAATGGTGTATTTAGATTTACTGTAGCTTATATAGTTTTTGAGAAAATGGCAAAAAAGTAAAATGGTACAATGAGATTAACAAAATTTTAACCTCAAACTTTAGTTTCTGATAACTTCATTATAATTACAGATACAGAATTGTTTTATAATAGAAATTTAAAGAAAATTTCATTATCTTTCTAATGGTGTATTTAGATATACTGTAGCCTATATAGTTTTTGAGAAAATTGCAAAAAAGTGGAATGGTACAGATAAGATGAACAAAATTTTAACCTCAAACTTTAGTTTCTGATAACTCCATTATTATTACAGATACAGAATTGTTTTATAATAGAAATTTAAAGAAAATTTCATTATCTTTCTAATGGTGTATTTAGATTTACTGTATCTTATATAGTTTTTGAGAAAATTCCAAAAAAGTAGAATGGTACAATGAGATTAACAAAATTTTAACCTCAAACTTTAGTTTCTGATAACTCCATTATAATTACAGATACAGAATTGTTTTATAATAGAAATTTAAAGAAAATTTCATTATCTTTCTAATGGTGTATTTAGATATACTGTATCTTTTATAGTTTTTAAGATATTGAAAGAAAAATCTGTAAATTGTGAGTATTTTTAAATATTTGAATACTCCCACCGTTTCCATAGCAACGCAAATTTGGTCTAATTTCCTATTGGCTGAAAGCAGTCGGCCATTATTAAAATTCCAAGAAATTATGGGTTGGGCTTAATTTGACATTGACATTGACAGCTCGCAATACAAACAAATGTCAGATAGTTGTTTAAACAGTTTTAAACATATAAATATTGAATTATTTAAACAAATAAAGTGTTTTTTATGTTTTGTGTAGTGTAATAATGTGTAGAATATTGTTTTTAAGGATAAAATGATTAACAAGAGTAGCAAATGTAAGTAATTGTTAATTTAAATATGTAAATACATTTCTAACCTCAAAATCATTACTAATCATACAGTTTATAAAAGTTTATATTCCAATATATCATTTATTACACAACGCACCAACTTGTTTTATATATAGAAATTATAGGAAATTTCATTATCTTTCTAATGGTGTATTTAGATTTACTGTATCTTTTATAGTTTTTAAAATATTTGCAAAAAGCTGGGATGATGTACGATACAATTTAAAAAAATTCTAATGTCAAACTTTAGTTGCTGATAACTCCATTATTATTACAGAGACAGAATTGTTTTATAATAGAAATTTAAAGAAAATTTCATTATCTTTCTAATGGTGTATTTAGATTTACTGTATCTTATAAGGTTTTTGAGAAAATTGCAAAAAAGTAGAATGGTACAATGAGATTAACAAAATTTTAACCTTAAACTTTAGTTTCTGATAACTTTATTATTATTGCAGATACAGAATTGTTTTATAATAAAAATTTAAAGAAAATTTCAGTATCTTTCTAATGGTGTATATAGATATACTGTATCTTATATAGCTTTTGAGAAAATTGCAAAAAAGTAGAATGGTACAATGAGATTAACAAAATTTTAACCTTAAATTTTGGTTTCTGATAACTTCATTATTATTGCAGATACAGAATTGTTTTATAATAGAAATTTAAAGAAAATTTCATTATCTTTCTAATAGTGTATTTAGATTTACTGTATCTTATATAGTTTTTGAGAAAATTGCAAAAAAGTAGAATGGTACAGATAAGATGAACAAAATTTTAACCTCAAACTTTAGTTTCTGATAACTCCATTATTATTACAGATAAAGAATTGTTTTATAATAGAAATTTAAAGAAAATTTCATTATCTTTCTAATGGTGTATTTAGATATACTGTAGCTTATATAGTTTTTGAGAAAATTGCAAAAAAGTAGAATGGTACAGATAAGATGAACAAAATTTTAACCTCAAAATTTAGTTTCTGATAACTCCATTATTATTACAGATACAAAATTGTTTTATAACAGAAATTTAAAGAAAATTTCAATATCTTTCTAATGGTGTATTTAGATTTACTGTATCTTATATAGTTTTTGAGAAAATTACAAAAAAGTAGAATGGTACAGATAAGATGAACAAAATTTTAACCTCAAACTTTAGTTTCTGATAACTCCATTGTTATTACAGATACAGAATTGTTTTATAATAGAAATTTAAAGAAAATTTCATTATCTTTCTCATGATCTTTCTAATGGTGTAATTAGATATGCTGTATCTTATATAGTTTTTGAAGAAAAAGAAAATTTTCTAATTTTTTTTTTGAATTTGTAGGGTTGTTTGGTGGCTTGTTTGATTGGTTTATTACAACTTTTGGATGAATTTCATTATAAACGTTTATGGGAAATTGTAATGGGATCACATCAAGAACGTAAACCATTAAAAGATTTTTTATTAAGAGCATTTTTAGTATTTCGAAATCTTGTTCGAATGGAAGTATTTCCATCTGATTGGTTGGTGATTAAAATGTTAACAAATAATGTTATTTTAAAGGCTTTACAAGAATTTGCTCAACCGTTAGCATTTAAATTTTTAGATAGTCGAGCTGGATATTTCGATAAAGAAGTAAATATCAATTTTATTTATATATTTATAAGATTTATGGTAAAAGTGATGTTTATTACAGTTATGGACCAATTATTTCAATTTAAGTGTGGATTATTTGACACAAGATTCGTTACAATTAGAACAATTTTCCGATGTAAAAAGAGAGAAAATTATTGAAAAATATGGAGATATGCGAGTACTTATGGGATTTCAAATTTTATCTATGTGGTCACAATTAGGTATGTATTTATTTACTTTTTTATTCATTCTTATCTTTGTTAATTTGGTTTAGTTAAAGAAAACGGAAAAATCGAGTGAAAAATGGGAAAAAATGATTCGCTATCAAATAATTAGTTGCATTTTTAGATTCCTAAGAAAATTTCCGATCTTTTGATAGGTTTTAACTTTATGTACGTTTACAAATAAAAAAGTTATTAAAGTTTGAAATTTTTGGCAAATTTGAAGTTTTGTTATTACCAACTTTTTCAACACTAATTTTGAAATATCTCGAAAACCATAAAAGATATAGAAAATCTAATTATATATTCAGATTTGTAATGAAATTTCTGTTCTTTTGATATATTACAATTTACTGTAAAATACTTATTAACGCCGTTACGACAATTTTTCAAAAAGTGAAATATGAAAAATCTTTTAATAAACTAAAAAATTTCAAAGTTTGATAACTTTTTTATTTGTAAACGTACAAAAAGTTATAACCTATCAAAAGATAGGAAATTTTCTTCAGAATCTTAAATTGCAATTTATATTTTTTGTAATTTTCAATATACGAGGGAATTACAAAATCTTGTAAATCAACACAATCTATTCTTTGAATGATTTTTACATACCTGTAAGAATGAAATCATAATCTACTAAAGATATGAATAAAAGAAATACATAATTTAATTAGTAATAACATTAATTATTCATAAAAAAAAAATGTAATTATCTTAATTTTAGGTGAATGTAAATTACATTTTATCCCTTCCATGGTTGGTCCATTTTTGGAAGTTACTTTAGTACCGGAAATTGAATTAAGAAAAGCAACTTTACATATTTTCTTTGATATGATGGAATGTGAACAAAGAGCTCGTGGAAATTTTAAACAAGTTGAATGCGAATTAATTGATAAATTGGATATTTTAATATCAGAAAATAAAGGTGACGACGAATATCGAAGATTGTTCAATACAATGTAAGTGTATGATTAATTTTAATTATATTTTTTGATTAATTTTATTTAATTTATTTTGCTGCTTTCGATTTGAAAGGGAACATTTAAGTGCTGTGTAAGTATTTGTTTAATTAATTTTTATTCATAAAATCTAGAAAAATTGAGATATCAATATTTCGAAAACTAAATAAGATATCAAAAAACGGTTTTTCCGGTTTGATTAGAAATTTTGTACTGATTCAAAAGCATTTTGAATTTTTGAAAAATTCTTAAAAATGAGTGAGATATGAAGATTTTTGATATTTGGTCTATTTTCTACCATCATCATATCTAGAAAAATTGAGATAATCATATTTTAAAAACTAAAAGAGATATCGAAAAACGGTTTTTTGTGTTTGATTAGAAATTTTGTACTGATTCAAGACCATTTTGAAATTTTAAAAAATTCTTAAAAATGAGTGAGATATGAAGATTTTTGATATTTCATCATTTCGTGATGTGTAGAAAAATTGAGATAACCATATTTTAAAAACTAAAAGAGTTATCAAAAAACGGTTTTTCTGGTTTGATTAGAAATTTTGTACAGATTTTAAGAACATTTTGAAATTTAAAAAAATTCCCAAAAATAAGTGAGGTATGAAGATTTTTGATATTTCATCATTTCGTGATGTGTAGAAAAATTGAGATATCCATATTTTAAAAACTAAAAGAGTTATCGAAAAACGGTTTTTCCGGTTTGATTAGAAATATTGTACAGATTTTAAGAACATTTTGAAATTTTGAAAAATTCCCAAAAATGAGTGTGATATGAAGATTTTTGATATTTCATCATTTCGTGATGTGTAGAAAAATTGAGAAATCCATATTTTAAAAACTAAAAAAGGTATCGAAAAACGGTTTTTCCGGTTTGATTAGAAATTTTGTACAGATTTTAAGAACATTTTGAAATTTAAAAAAATTTGCAAAAATAAGTGAGATATGAAGATTTTTGATATTTCATCATTTCGTGATGTATAGAAAGATTGAGAAATCCATATTTTAAAAACTAAAAAAGGTATCGAAAAACGGTTTTTCCGGTTTGATTAGAAATTATGTACAGATTTTAAGAACATTTTGAAATTTTAAAAAATTCCCAAAAATAAGTGAGATATGAAGATTTTTGATTTCATCATTTCGTGATGTGTAGAAAAATTGAGAAATCCATATTTTAAAAACTAAAAAAGGTATCGAAAAACGGTTTTTCCGGTTTGATTAGAAATTTTGTACAGATTTAAGAGCATTTTGAAATTTTGAAAAATTCTCAAAAATGAGTGAGATATGAAGATTTTTGTTATTTGGTCGTTTCTCTACCATCATCATATCTAGAAAAATTGAGATAATCGTATTTTAAAAACTAAAAAAGGTATCGAAAAACGGTTTTTCCGGTTTGATTAGAAATTTTGTACAGATTTTAAGAACATTTTGAAATTTTAAAAAATTCCCAAAAATAAGTGAGATATGAAGATTTTTGATTTCATCATTTCGTGATGTGTAGAAAAATTGAGAAATCCATATTTTAAAAACTAAAAAAGGTATCGAAAAACGGTTTTTCCGGTTTGATTAGAAATTTTGTACAGATTTTAAGAACATTTTGAAATTTTGAAAATTTCCCAAAAATGAGTGAGATATGAAGATTTTTGATATTTGGTCGTTTTCCTACCATCATCATTTCGTGATGTATAGAAAAATTGAGAAATCTATATTTTAAAAACTAAAAAAGGTATCGAAAAACGGTTTTTCTGGTTTGATTAGAAATTTTGTACAGATTTTAAAAACATTTTGAAATTTTAAAAAATTCCCAAAAATGAGTGAGATATGAAGATTTTTGATATTTCATCATTTCGTGATGTGTAGAAAAATTGAGAAATCCATATTTTAAAAACTAAAAGAGGTATCGAAAAACGGTTTTTCTGGTTTGATTAGAAATTTCATACTGATTCAAGGCCATTTTGAAATTTTAAAAAATTCAAAAAAATGAGTGAGATATGACAATTTTTGATATTTGGTGGTTTCTCAACTATCATCATATCTAGAAAAATTGAGATATCAATATTTTGATAACTAACAAACATATCAAAAAACGGTTTTTTGTGTTTAATTAGAAATTTCATACTGATTCAAGGCCATTTTGAAATTTTAAAAAATTCAAAAAAATGAGTGAGATATGACGATTTTTGATATTTCATCATTTCGTGATGTGTAGAAAAATTAAAATATCCATATTTCAAAAACTAAAAGAGGTATCGAAAAACGGTTTTTCTGGTTTGATTAGAAATTTCATACTGATTCAAGGCCATTTTGAAATTTTAAAAAATTCAAAAAAATGAGTGAGATATGACAATTTTTGATATTTGGTGGTTTCTCAACTATCATCATATCTAGAAAAATTGAGATATCAATATTTTGATAACTAACAAACATATCAAAAAACGGTTTTTTGTGTTTAATTAGAAATTTCATACTGATTCAAGGCCATTTTGAAATTTTAAAAAATTCAAAAAAATGAGTGAGATATGACGATTTTTGATATTTCATCATTTCGTGATGTGTAGAAAAATTGAGATATCCATATTTCAAAAACTAAAAGAGGTATCGAAAAACGGTTTTTCTGGTTTGATTAGAAATTTCATACTGATTCAAGGCCATTTTGAAATTTTAAAAAATTCAAAAAAATGAGTGAGATATGACAATTTTTGATATTTGGTGGTTTCTCAACTATCATCATATCTAGAAAAATTGAGATATCAATATTTTGATAACTAACAAACATATCAAAAAACGGTTTTTTGTGTTTAATTAGAAATTTCATACTGATTCAAGGCCATTTTGAAATTTTAAAAAATTCAAAAAAATGAGTGAGATATGACGATTTTTGATATTTCATCATTTCGTGATGTGTAGAAAAATTGAGATATCCATATTTTAAAAACTAAAAAAGGTATCAAAAAATGGTTTTTTCGGTTTGATTAGAAATTTTGTACAGATTTTAAGAACATTTTGAAATTTTGAAAAATTCTCAAAAATGAGTGAGATATGAAGATTTTTGTTATTTGGTCGTTTCTCTACCATCATCATATCTAGAAAAATTGAGATAATCATATTTTAAAAACTAAAAGAGGTATCGAAAAACGGTATTTCCGGTTTGATTAGAAATTTTGTACAGATTTTAAGAACATTTTGAAATTTTGAAAAATTCCCAAAAATGAGTGAGATATGAAGATTTTTGATATTTCATCATTTCGTGATGTGTAGAAAAATTGAGATATCCATATTTCAAAAACTAAAAGAGGTATCGAAAAACGGTTTTTTGGTTTGATTAGAAATTTCATACTGATTCAAGGCCATTTTGAAATTTTAAAAAATTCAAAAAAATGAGTGAGATATGACAATTTTTGATATTTGGTGGTTTCTCAACTATCATCATATCTAGAAAAATTGAGATATCAATATTTTGATAACTAAAAAACATATCAAAAAACGGTTTTTTGTGTTTAATTAGAAATTTCATACTGATTCAAGGCCATTTTGAAATTTTAAAGAATTCAAAAAAATGAGTGAGATATGACGATTTTTGATATTTCATCATTTCGTGATGTGTAGAAAAATTGAGAAATCCATATTTTAAAAACTAAAAAAGGTATCGAAAAACGGTTTTTCCGGTTTGATTAGAAATTTTGTACAGATTTTAAGAACATTTTGAAATTTTGAAAAATTCTCAAAAATGAGTGAGATATGAAGATTTTTGTTATTTGGTCGTTTCTCTACCATCATCATATCTAGAAAAATTGAGATAATCATATTTTAAAAACTAAAAGAGGTATCGAAAAACGGTATTTCCGGTTTGATTAGAAATTTTGTACAGATTTTAAGAACATTTTGAAATTTTTAAAAATTCCCAAAAATGAGTGAGATATGAAGATTTTTGATATTTCATCATTTCGTGATGTGTAGAAAAATTGAGATATCCATATTTCAAAAACTAAAAGAGGTATCGAAAAACGGTTTTTTGGTTTGATTAGAAATTTCATACTGATTCAAGGCCATTTTGAAATTTTAAAAAATTCAAAAAAATGAGTGAGATATGACAATTTTTGATATTTGGTGGTTTCTCAACTATCATCATATCTAGAAAAATTGAGATATCAATATTTTGATAACTAAAAAACATATCAAAAAACGGTTTTTTGTGTTTAATTAGAAATTTCATACTGATTCAAGGCCATTTTGAAATTTTAAAAAATTCAAAAAAATGAGTGAGATATGACGATTTTTGATATTTCATCATTTCGTGATGTGTAGAAAAATTGAGATATCCATATTTTAAAAACTAAAAAAGATATCAAAAAACGGTTTTTCTGGTTTGATTAGAAATTTTGTCCAGATTAAGAACATTTTGAAATTTTAAAAAATTCCAAATTTTTTTTTTTTTTTTGTTGCATATTTACAATCTACTACAATAATTGAGTAATAAGTAAATGGTATGATTTGTTAGGTGGCTTGAGTCAGGTACCGTTCATTGCGTGAGATATGAAGATTTTTAATATTTCATCATTTCGTGATGTGTAGAAAAATTGAGATATCCATATTTTAAAAACTAAAAGAGTTATCGAAAAACGGTTTTTCTGGTTTGATTAGAAATTTCATACTGATTCAAGGCCATTTTGAAATTTTAAAAAAATCAAAAAAATGAGTGAGATATGACAATTTTTGATATTTGGTGGTTTCTTAACTATCATCATATCTAGAAAAATTGAGATATCAATATTTTGAAAACTAAAAAACATATCAAAAAACGGTTTTTTGTGTTTAATTAGAAATTTCATACTGATTCAAGGCCATTTTGAAATTTTAAAAAATTCAAAAAAATTAGTGAGATATGACGATTTTTAATATTTCATCATTTCACAACCATCATGAAATCTACAAAAATTGAGATATCAATATTTCGAAAACTAAAAACAATATCAAAAAACAGTTTTTTGTGTTTAATTAGAAATTTTGTACTGATTCTAAAAACATTTTAAAATTTTCAAAAATTCAAAAAAAAAATTATATTTTTTTATTTTTAATACAAATCTATAAAATTTAATCATTTTCCCCCAAAACTTGTATAAGTCATAAACAAAAATTCAATCGAATATAAAATTTGGTATATAGAATCCTTATATAATATATAAGAAATCTATCGATTTAGTTTATCTTATATTGAATTTTTTTTTTTATATTTTTAGTTTATTGGACCGAGTAGAATCAGAAGAACCAGCATGGAAAGATAGCGGAGTAGCTTTTATAAGTTCAATAACAAGACTTTTAGAACGACTTTTAGATTATCGAAACGTTATTCAAGGCGATAAAAATCGCGATAAAAGAATGTCATGCACTTTCAATTTATTGGTAAGTCATTATTATTATAAATTATTCGTAAAACCAACATCATCATTATGATAAGTTTATATTTATTTAAAATAATGTTACAATCGAATGTTCTATATATGTTATCTTTATGTAAAATTTTTCAGAATTTTTATAAAAATGAAATTAATCGTAAAGAAATGTATTTGCGATATATTCGAAAATTACATGATTTACATTTGTCAGCTGAAAATTTTACTGAGGCAGCTTTTACATTGAAATTATATGCTGATCAATTAACATGGAGTAATAATCAAGTTGCTGATTCTAATTATCCTGGACATTCTGAATGTCAAGTTAAGGAGATTCTTTATCGACAAATTATCAATTATTTTGATAAAGGAAAGGTAATTTCAACTATTTTTTTGCTACGTTTACTCGTTTTTTTTTTCAAGTTTATTTTTATTATTTTCTCAATTTCTACATTTTTAATAACAAAAGTTCAAAATTTTTGTTAAAATTTGTAATTTCCTCGTAACTTTTTTATTTATTAACATACAAAAAGATGTAATCCATCAAAAGAAAGGAAATTTTCTCAAAAATCCAAAATTCAAACTAGTTTTTTCATATCTTTTATAGTTTTCTATATACGGGGGAATTACAAAATTTTTGTTAAAATTTGTAATTCCCTCGTAACTTTTTTATTTATTAACATATTACTTATGTGATTTCAAATTTTATCTACGTGGTCACAATTAGGTATGTATTTATTTACTTTTTTATTCATTCTTATCTTTGTTAATTTGGTTTAGTTAAAGAAAACGGAAAAATCGAGTGAAAAATGGGAAAAAATGATTCGCTATCAAATAATTAGTTGCATTTTTAGATTCCTAAGAAAATTTCCGATCTTTTGATAGGTTATAACTTTATGTACGTTAACAAATAAAAAATTTATTGAACTTTTGTAATTTTTTAATTTTTGCATTAGTTAAAGTTATCACTTATGTCGTTTCCTTTTTTCAATCTAAAATCTCTTTTTATATATTTTTTAGTGTTGGGAAAAAGGAATTCCACTTCTAAAAGAATTAGCAAGTTTATATGAAACAATATTTTTTGATTATAAATTACTGAGTGATATTTTACGTTATCAAGCAAAATTTTATGATAATATTTTAACACAACTCCGTCCTGAACCGGAATATTTTCGAGTTGGATTTTATGGTTTAAGTTTTCCATTATTTGTAAGAGTAAGTATTTTTTTATATATAAAAATAATATCATTATATACCATCTAGAGGCAGTATTCGATTCTCTAAACGTAAATATGCTATCACTCTTGTATTTTCATTTTAAAGACTACCTCTAGATAGTATATGTAAATTTTTATTTTAGAATAAACAATTTGTATATAGAGGATTGGAATATGAACGAATTGGTGCCTTTACTCAAAGATTACAAACTGAATTTCCTGCTGCTCAAATTTTAATGAAAAATACTCCACCTGATGATACCATCATTAATTCAGATTCTCAATGTATCCTTTTTGCGTATTTTTTTTTTAAAATTTAATGTTAAACTTTACTCTTTCCAATGAAAAAATTACTTTTTTGATATCTTTTACCGTATAAAAGTTATACGAGGAAATGTAAGAAAGTTTTTTTACTACTTTTTAAAACTCAACAACAAACCTTCTCTGTCTCTCCCTTAAATTTTCAATATTACCACTTTTCCAATTTTCATGAAAATTTGTTTAAATATAGAAAAATCTTTACTCTTTCCAATGGAAAAATCACTTTTTCAATATCTTTTACCGTATAAAAGTTATAGGAGGAAATGTAAGAAAGTTATTTTACCACTTTTTAATACTCAACAACAAACCTTCTCTGTCTCTCCCTTAAATTTTCAATATTTCCATTTTTTCAATTTTCATGAAAATTTGTTTAAATATAGGAAAAACTATAATCTTTCCAATGGAAAAATCACTTTTTCAATATCTTATACCGTATAAAAGTTATAGGAGGAAATGTAAGAAAGTTTTTTTACCACTTTTTAATACTCAACAACAAACCTTTTCTGTCTCTCCCTTAAATTTTCAATATTTCCACTTTTTCAATTTTCATGAAAATTGGTTTAAATATAGAAAAATCTTTACTCTTTCCATTGGAAAAATCAGTTTTTCGATATCTTTTACCGTATAAAAGTTATACGAGGAAATGTAAGAAAGTTTTTTTACTACTTTTTATAACTCAACAAAAAACCTTCTCTCTCTCTCCCTTAAATTTTCAATATTACCACTTTTCCAATTTTCATGAAAATTTGTTTAAATATAGAAAAATCTTTACTCTTTCCATTAGTAAAATCAGTTTTTTAAAATCTTTTACCGTATAAAAGTTATACGAGGAAATGTAAGAAAGTTATTTTACCACTTTTTAATACTCAACAACAAACCTTCTCTGTCTCTCCCTTAAATTTTCAATATTTCCGCTTTTCCAATTTTCATGAAAATTTGTTTAAATATAGAAAAATCTTTACTCTTTCCATTGGAAAAATCAGTTTTTCGATATCTTTTACCGTATAAAAGTTATACGAGGAAATGTAAGAAAGTTTTTTTACTACTTTTTATAACTCAACAAAAAACCTTCTCTCTCTCTCCCTTAAATTTTCAATATTTCCACTTTTCCAATTTTCATGAAAATTTGTTTAAATATAGAAAAATCTTTACTCTTTCCATTGGAAAAATCACTTTTTCGATATCTTTTACCGTATAAAAGTTATACGAGGAAATGTAAGAAAGTTTTTTTACCACTTTTTAAAACTCAACAACAAACCATCTCTGTCTCTCCCTTAAATTTTTAATATTTCCACTTTTTCAATTTTCATGAAAATTTGTATAAATATAGAAGAGACTTCACTCTTTCCAATGGAAAAATCACTTTTTCGATATCTTTTACCGTATAAAAGTTATACGAGGAAATGTAAGAAAGTTTATTTTAACACTCTTTAATACTCAATGTATAATTTCTTAATAATTACATATAGATATACAAATATGTAATGTTAAACCAATACCAGAAGCTAATGCTATAACTTTAGCAACCGATATTCCCGAAAAAATATCAAGATATTACCATTACAACGATGTAAGAAGATTCCAATGTGATCGTCCAGTTCATAAAGGAATTATCGATAAAGATAATGAAATAAAAGTAAGAAAGCAACTAACAGCTTTACCGACACAACAAAATTTATTATTTTTTTTATATTTTCCAGACTTTATGGATAGAACGAATGATTCTAGAAATAAGTAATCCACTTCCTGGTATTCTTCGTTGGTTTGAAGTGGTAAATCGACAAACAGAAGAAATTCCTCCAGTACAATATGCATGTGAAACAATGAGAAATGTTGAAAATGAATTAAGACAATTGATAACAATTCATTCGATTGATTCAAAACGTAATTTAAATCCATTTACAATGCGTTTACAAGGAATAATTGATGCTAATGTACAGGGTGGAATTAGTAAATATCAACAAGCATTTTTCACCAAAGAATTTATTAAATTGTATCCTGAACATAAAATTTATGCTGAGAATTTGAAAGAATTGATTATTAATGCAACTAGAGTAAGTTATTAACGATTTTTCACGATTATTAACGATTTTTCACATTTCTTTGCGGTCTTTAACGATTTTCAACAACTTTTCACGATTATTAACGTTTTTTTACAATTATCAACGATATTTCACGATTATTAACGATTATTAACGATTTTTCATGATTATTAACGATTTTTCACGATTATTAACGATTTTTCACAATTATTAACGATTTTTCACGATTATTAACGATTTTTTACAATTATCAACGATATTTCACGATTATTAACGATTTTTATGATTATTAACGATTTTTCACGATTATTAACGATTTTTCACGATTATTAACGATTTTTTACAATTATCAACGATATTTCACGATTATTAACGATTTTTCACGATTATTAACGATTTTTATGATTATTAACGATTTTTCACGATTATTAACGATTTTTCACGATTATTAACGATTTTTCATGATTATTAACGATTTTTCACGATTATTAACGATTTTTCACGATTATTAACGATTTTTCATGATTATTAACGATTTTTCACGATTATTAACGATTTTTTACAATTCTTTGCGATCTTTAACGATTTTCAACAATTTTGCACGATTATTAACGTTTTTTTACAATTATCAACGATGTTTCACGATTATTAACGATTTTTCACGATTCTTTGCGATCTCTAACGATTATTAATGATTTTTCACGATTATTAACGATTTTTCACAATTCTTTGCGATCTTTAACGATTTTCAATAATTTTTCACGATTATTAACGATTTTTCACAATTACCAACGATTTTTCATGATTATTAACGATTTTTCTCGATTATTAACGATTTTTTACAATTCTTTGCGATCTTTAACGATTTTCAACAATTTTGCACGATTGTTAACGTTTTTTTACAATTATTAACGATGTTTCACGATTATTAACGATTATTAACGATTTTTTATAATTATTAACGATTTTTCACGATTATTAACGATTTTTCACGATTATTAAATATTTTTCATGATTATTAACGATTTTTCACAATTATTAACGATTTTTCACGATTATTAACGATTTTTTACAATTATCAACGATATTAACGATTTTTCACGATTATTAACGATTTTTATGATTATTAACGATTTTTCACGATTATTAACGATTTTTTTACAATTCTTTGCGATCTTTAACGATTTTCAACAATTTTGCACGATTATTGACGTTTTTTTACAATTATCAACGATGTTTCACGATTATTAACGATTATTAACGATTTTTTATAATTATTAACGATTTTTCACGATTATTAACGATTTTTCACGATTATTAAATATTTTTCATGATTATTAACGATTTTTCACAATTATTAACGATTTTTCACGATTATTAACGATTTTTTACAATTATCAACGATATTTCACGATTATTAACGATTTTTCACGATTATTAACGATTTTTATGATTATTAACGATTTTTCACGATTATTAACGATTTTTTACAATTCTTTGCGATCTTTAACGATTTTCAACAATTTTGCACGATTATTGACGTTTTTTTACAATTATCAACGATGTTTCACGATTATTAACGATTATTAATGATTATTAACGATTTTTCACGCTTATTAAAGATTTTTCAAGATTATTAACGATTTTTCATGATTATTAACGATTTTTCACGATTATTAACGATTTTTCATGATTATTAACGATTTTTCACAATTATTAACGATTTTTCACGATTATTAACGATTTTTCATGATTATTAACGATATTTCACGATTATTAACGATTTTTAACGATTATTAACGATTTTTCACGATTATTAACAATTTTTCACAATTTTTCACGATTATTAACGATTTTTCACAATTAACAACGATTTTTCACAATTCTTTGCGATCTTTAACGATTTTCAACAATTTTTCACGATTATTAACGATTTTTCCCAATTACCAAAGATTTTTCACGATTATTATCGATTTTTCGCGATTATTAACGAGTTTTTACAATTATTAACGATTTTTCATAGCTACCAACGATTTTTCACGATTATTAACGATTTTTCACGATTATTTGCGATCTCTAACGATTATTAACGATTTTTCACAATTCTTTGCGATTTTTAACAACTTTTTACGATTTTTAATGATTTTTCACAATTAACAACGATTTTTCATGATTATTAACGATTTTTCATGATTATTAACGATATTTCACGATTATTAACGATTTTTAACGATTATTAACGATTTTTCACGATTATTAACAATTTTTCACGATTATTAACGATTTTTCACAATTAACAACGATTTTTCACAATTCTTTGCGATCTTTAACGATTTTCAATAATTTTTCACGATTATTAACGATTTTTCACAATTACCAACGATTTTTCATGATTATTATCGATTTTTCACAATTCTTTGCGATCTTTAACGATTATTAACGATTTTTCACGATTATTTGCGATCTCTAACGATTATTAACGATTTTTCTCAATTCTTTGCGATTTTTAACAACTTTTTACGATTTTTATTGATTTTTCACAATTAACAACGATTTTTCATGATTATTATCGATTTTTCACAATTCTCTGCGATCTTTAACGATTTTCAATAATTTTGCACGATTATTAACGATTTTTCACAATTATTAACGATTTTTCATAGCTACCAACGATTTTTCACGATTATTAACGATTTTTCACGATTATTAACGATTTTTCACGATTATTAACAATTTTTTACAATTATCAACGATATTTCACGATTATTAACGATTTTTCACGATTATTAACGATTTTTCATGATTATTAACGATTTTTCACGATTATTAACGATTTTTCACGATTATTAACGATTTTTCATGATTATTAACGATTTTTCACGATTATTAACGATTTTTTACAATTCTTTGCGATCTTTAACGATTTTCAACAATTTTGCACGATTATTAACGTTTTTTTACAATTATCAACGATGTTTCACGATTATTAACGATTTTTCATGATTATTAACGATTTTTTAAGATTATTAACGTTTTTTCACGATTATTAACGATATTTCACGATTATTAACGTTTTTTCACGATTATTAACGATATTTCACGATTATTAACGATTTTTAACGATTATTAACGATTTTTTACGATTATTAACGATTTTTCACGATTATTAACGATTTTTCACGATTATTAACAATTTTTCACAATTCTTTGCGATATTTAACAATTTTTCACGATTATTAACGATTTTTCACAATTACCAACGATTTTTCACGATTATTATCGATTTTTCACGATTATTAACGATTTTTCACAATTCTTTGCGATCTTTAACGATTTTCAATAATTTTTCACGATTATTAACGATTTTTCACAATTACCAACGATTTTTCATGATTATTAACGATTTTTCACGATTATTAACGATTTTTCACGATTATTAACGATTTTTCACGATTCTTTGCGATCTCTAACGATTATTAACGATTTTTCACAATTCTTTGCAATCTTTAACGATTTTTCACAATTACCAGCGATTTTTCACGATTATTAACGATTTTTCACAATTCTTGGCGATATTTAACAATTTTTCACAATTATTAAGGATTTTTCACAATTAAAAACGATTTTTAACGATTATTAACGATTTTTCGCGATTATTTGCGATCTCTAACGATTATTAACGATTTTTCACAATTCTTTGCGATCTTTAACGATTTTCAATAATTTTTCACGATTATTAATGATTTTTCACAATTACCAACGATTTTTCACGATTATTATCGATTTTTTACGATTATTAACGATTTTTCACAATTCTTTGCGATCTCTAACGATTATTAACGATTTTTTACAATTCTTTGCAATCTTTAACGATTTTTCACAATTACCAGCGATTTTTCACGATTATTAACGATTTTTCACAATTCTTGGCGATTTTTAACAAATTTTCACAATTAACAACGATTTTTAACGATTTTCACGATTATTTGCGATCTCTAACGATTATTAACGATTTTTCCCAATTATTAACGATTTTTCACGATTATTAAAGATTCTTGACGATTATTAACGATTTTTCACGATTATTATTTTTGTAGGTAATTGAAGAAGGTTTAATTTTACATGGAAAATTAGCTCCTCAAAGTGTTCAACCTTTACACCAAAGATTATTGGAAAGATTTATACAATTAAAAGAAAGTTTAGGATCATTTAATAATCAAACTGTTAGCAGCATTGTAAAGTAAGTAAACTTTATTAATAAAAAAAAGTTGAATTACTTTAAGAATGGTATCAGCAAAGAATTTTTCAATTTTCCACACCTAATTCGTGTTTCTCTGCAAATAATTGTTTGGTTTTCGCAACTAATACATGAATATCTTTTATTGCATAAGTGTCCGCAACGAATTCGTGTTTGTCCGTAACTATTTCGTGTTTGTCCGCAACTATTTCGTGTCGTTTCAATACAAAAACGTGTCCGCAACAAATTCGTGTTTCTCCGCAACTATTTCGTGTATTTTCAATACAAAAAATGTGTCCGCAACGAATTCGTGTTTGTCCTCAACTAGTTCGTGTTTGGCTAAAACTAATTCGTACATGTCCGCAACTAATTTGTGCATTTTTAGTACAAAAATGGTATACGCAACTAATTCGTGTTTATCTGCAACTATTTCGTGTATTTTCACTACAAAAATTGTGTCTATAAGAAATTAATTCGAGTTAGTTCGCAATATATTCGTGTTTGTCCGCAATTATTTCGTGGATGTCCGCAACTAATTCGTGCTTTTCCAATGCAAAAATTTGAGTATTTCAATTTTTTTTTAGTACACCACTTCCTCCTGTACCATCTGATAAACGATTAATAATGGAAAATGGAAGTAATAGATCATCGGGTTCGAGTGGAAATTATGGACATTTATCCGAACACCATACAGGAGATTATGATAATATTTATACCAAACCTACTGTAAGTATTTCATTGTAACATTTCCTCTAATTCTTGTGAACACATGAGTTTACCAATGATTTTCCCACTTCTGTCATTCCCGAAATACCACATCTCGTCTTCTTTTTTTAACAATTTGATATTATTTGTTAGGAAACCGATCGACCAACTTTGAATCGAGAAAATTTATCACTTCCAATGGGTTTACCGATAAATAATATTGCACCACCAATACCTCAAAGAGAATCAAGACCAAGATCACAAGGATTCAATAATTCCACTTTTGCTGAATTAAGAACACCAACTCGAGGTCCATTGGAATATAACAGTGCTAGTTTACCATCAATGAAATCTTCAAGGTAACAAGTTTTTTAAATTAAAATTTGAATCTACAATCATTATTTATTGCTGGTAACGCCTCTAACAACATTTCATTTTTGACATTTGACGAATTATATTTGACAGATGACATTTGAAAGATGACATTTGGCAGTTGATAGTTGACATTTGACAGTCGATAGTTGACATTTGACAGTTGATAGTTGACATTTGACGTTAGATAATTATTTTTATTGTTTATAGAGATTCTGAATGTGGAGATATACCTTTACCTCCTAAACCAACTCATACACGTGAAAGATCATTAACAAAACCACCTTCACCAAGATTATTAAGACATGCTATGTCGATGACGCCCACTGATAGTTCACATTTAAGAAATTCATGGCCTGAAAGTGGAAATTTAGAAGAAGCACCACCATTACCACCCAGATCACATAGTAAGTTTTAAAACACTGTAATCTAGTTACCGACAATTACAGATTTGCTTATTTTTGATGAAAATTTTGATTTTTTGGTAAAAATATTATCAAATTTTGATAATAAAGCATTAAAATTAGTCAAAAATGCAATTTTTTTTGAAAAATATACGAGGATGGTCGAAATATTTGCAGATTTCAAAATTTATTGTAAAACACTGTAATCTAGTTACCGATAGTTACAGATTTGCTTATTTTTGATATAAATTTTGGTTTTTTGGTAAAAATATTATCAAATTTTGATAATAAAGCATTAAAATTAGTCAAAAATGCAATTTTTTTTGAAAAATATACGAGGATGGTCGAAATATATTCAGATTTCAAAATTTCTTGTAAAACACTGTAATCTAGTTACCGACAGTTACAGATTTGCTTATTTTTGATATAAATTTTGGTTTTTTGGTAAAAATATTATCAAATTTTGATAATAAAGTATAAAAATTAGTCAAAAATGCAATTTTTTTTAAAAAATATACGAGGATGCTCGAAATATTTTCAGATTTCAAAATTTCTTGTAAAACACTGTAATCTAGATACCGACAGTTACAGATTTGCTTATTTTTGATAGAAATTTTGGTTTTTTGGTAAAAATATTATCAAATTTTGATAATAAAGTATAAAAATTAGTCAAAAATGCAATTTTTTTTAAAAAATATACGAGGATGCTCGAAATATTTTCAGATTTCAAAATTTCTTGTAAAACACTGTAATCTAGTTACCGACAGTTACAGATTTGCTTATTTTTGATATAAATTTTGTTTTTTTGCTAAAAATATT
This sequence comes from Altica lythri, assembly GCA_964028335.1. NCBI lineage: Eukaryota > Metazoa > Arthropoda > Insecta > Coleoptera > Chrysomelidae > Altica > Altica lythri. The sequence goes on along the minus strand of OZ034811.1, from coordinate 17,696,230 downwards.
ATCAAATTTTGATAATAAAGCATTAAAATTAGTCAAAAATGCAATTTTTTTCAAAAAATATACGAGGATGGTCGAAATATTTGCAGATTTTAAATGTTCTTGTAAAACACTGTAATCTAGTTACCGATAGTTACAGATTTGCTTATTTTTGATAGAAATTTTGGTTTTTTGGTAAAAATATTATCAAATTTTGATAATAAAGTATAAAAATTAGTCAAAAATGCAATTTTTTTTAAAAAATATACGAGGATGCTCGAAATATTTTCAGATTTCAAAATTTCTTGTAAAACACTGTAATCTAGTTATCGACAGTTACAGATTTGCTTATTTTTGATGAAAATTTTGATTTTTTGTTAAAAATATTATCAAATTTTGATAAAAAAGTATTAAAATTAATTAAAAATGCAATTTTTTTTGAAAAATATACGAGGATGCCCGAAATATTTTCAAATTTCAAAACTTGTAAAACACTTTAATCTAGTTATCGACAGTTACAGATTTGCTTATTTTTGATGAAAATTTTGATTTTTTGGTAAAAATATTATCAAATTTTGATAATAAAGTATAAAAAGTAGTCAAAAATGCATTTTTTTTTGAAAAATATACGAGGATGGTCGAAATATTTGCAGATTTCAAAATTTATTGTAAAAACTTATAATCTAGTTACCGACAGTTACAGATTTGCCTATTTTTGATGTAAATTTTGATTTTTTGGTAAAAATATTATCAAATTTTGATAAAAAAGTATTAAAATTAATTAAAAATGCAATTTTTTTCGAAAAATTTACGAGGATGCTCGAAATATTTTCAGATTTCAAAATGTCTTGTAAAACACTGTAATCTAGTTACCGACAGTTACAGATTTGCTCATTTTTGATGTAAATTTTGGTTTTTTGTTAAAAATATTATCAAATTTTGATAATAAAGCATTAAAATTAGTCAAAAATGCAATTTTTTTCAAAAAATATACGAGGATGGTCGAAATATTTGCAGATTTTAAATGTTCTTGTAAAACACTGTAATCTAGTTACCGACAGTTACAGATTTGCTTATTTTTGATAAAAATTTTGTTTTTTTGGTAAAAATATTATCAAATTTTGATAAAAAAGTATTAAAATTAATCTAAAATGCAATATTTTTTGAAAAATATACGAGGATGCTCGAAATATTTGCAGATTTAAAAATTTCTTGTAAAAATTTATAATCTAGTTACCCGTTCCCATTTCTTACTGTATATTATAGAAATTGTAACATAACTCCATCTACTGGGTATTTACACAATCTAAATTCTAAATTTAATTTTCAGCTCCTGATAAACGTGTTCAAGGGCTTGAAGCTCCACCAAATATCCCAAAACGTGGTCAAAAAAAATCAACAACTTCATTATGCAATATCGATTATATTCCATTAAATGAAAACACACAACAAGAACCAATTTTATCGACAAATAGTTCATCAACACACGATCTCAGAGATTCAGGTATCAGCATGACTGAACCACAATTAAACAATTTCAACACAACCAGTTACGAAGATTTTGATTTTCGTGCAAATAATAATACTAATAATCAAACAGAATTAAATATCAGTCCAAAAGTTGAAAATAGTGAAAATCCACCACCAATTCCACCGAAATCATCGTTATCATCGTTGAATTCGAGTTTTGATTTAGGAGGAAGTTTAGAAAGACCGAAACGTCGAGAAGATGTTGGTAATGTTAGTCCTGTGGAAAGTTATTCATTTCCTGTTATTAATAATAAAGAAAATGGAGAAAGGAGTTCTGATTGTTAGTTCTTTAAATCGATAATTTAAGGTACTGTGATTTTATTTTGTATTATTCAATTTAATCTCTCTTTTTGTTGCCATATTTTCTATATTTTACGAAAAATTTAAAATGTTTGTAACTTTTTTAATTATTAACGTACAAATAGTTATAACATATCAAAAGAAAGGAAATTTTCTCAGAAATCCAAAATTCTAATTAGTTTTTTTATATCTTTTATAGTTTTTAATATACGGGGGAATTACAAAATTTTTGTTAAAATTTGTAATTCCCTCGTATATCGAAAACTAAAAAAGTTATAAAAAAAATAGTAACATTTCTAAATTTGTGACAAAATTTCCTATCTTTTGATAGGTTATAACTTTTTGTACGTTTACAAATAAAAAAGTTATCGAACTTTGAAATTTTTGTATATTTTTCAATTTCTACATTTTCATTAGCTAAGTTCAAAATTACGAAAAATTAAATATCTTTTTTATTTATTAACGTACAAAAAGTTATAACCTATTAAAAGAAAGGAAATTTTCTCAGAAATCCAAAATTCAAATTAGTTTTTTAATATCTTTTATAGTTTTCAATATACGGGGGAATTACAAAATTTTTGTTAAAATTTGTAATTCCCTCGTATATTGAATACTAGAAAAGTTATAAAAAAAATAGTTACATTTTTAAATTTTTGAGAAACTTTCCTATCTTTTGATAGGTTATAACTTTTTGTACGTTCACAAATAAAAAAGTTATCGAACTTTGAAATTTTTGTATATTTTTCAATTTCTACACATTTTCATTAACAAGAGTTCAAAATAACGAAAAATTAAAAAAGCTAGTAACTTTTTTATTTATTAACGTACATAAAGTTATAACCTATCAAAAGAAAGGAAATTTTCTCAAAAATCCAAAATTCCAATTAGTTTTTTCATATCTTTTATAGTTTTCAATATACGAGGGAATTACAAAATTTTTCTTAAAATTTGTAATTCCCTCGTATATCAAAAACTAGAAAAGTTATAAAAAAAATAGTTACATTTTTAAATTTTTGAGAAACTTTTCTATCTTTTGATAGGTTATAACTTTTTGTACGTTTACAAATAAAAAAGTTATTGAACTTTGAAATTTTTGTATATTTAATTATAAATAGTGGCAGCTATTTTTTTATATATATCAATCAATATACTTTTCAAATAGAGATTATACTGAATAGTTTTTGTAATTCTTCTATTATTGTATTTCTAAAAAAAACATACAAAAAACGATGAAAAATTATTTTTTTAAACATTTTGAAGTGATAACTTCTTATGGGAGGGTGAACTGGTTTGTAACGTAACGCGTTACGGGGTCACTATGTCTATAGTAGGTAACGTACAAAAAGTTATAACCTATCAAACGATAGGAAATTTTCTCAGAAATCCAAAATTCTAATTAGTTTTTTCATATCTTTTATAGTTTTCAATATACGGGGGAATTACAAAATTTTTGTTAAAATTTGTAATTCCCTCGTAACTTTTTTATTTATTAACGTACAGAAAGTTATAACCTATCAAAAGAAAGGAAATTTTCTCAGAAATCCAAAATTCTAATTAGTTTTTTCATATCTTTTATAGTATTTCAATATACGGGGGAATTACAAATTTTTTGTTAAAATTTGTAATTTCCTCGTATATCGAAAACTAAATAAAATATAAAAAAATAGTTACATTTTTAAATTTGTGAGAAAATTTCCTATCTTTTGATAGGTTATAACTTTTTGTACGTTTACAAATAAAAAAGTTACGAGGGAATTACAAATTTTAACAAAAATTTTGCAATTCCCCCGTATATTAAAAACTATAAAAGATATGAAAAAACTAATTTGAATTTTGGATTTTTGATAAAATTTCCTTTCTTTTGATAGGTTATAACTTTTTGTACGTTTACAAATAAAAAAGTTACGAGGGAATTACAAATTTTAACAAAAATTTTGCAATTCCCCCGTATATTAAAAACTATAAAAGATATGAAAAAACTAATTTGAATTTTGGATTTTTGATAAAATTTCCTTTCTTTTGATAGGTTATAACTTTCTGTACGTTAATAAATAAAAAAGTTACGAGGGAATTACAAATTTTAACAAAAATTTTGTAATTCTCCTGTATATTGAAAACTATAAAAGATATGAAAAAACTAATAAAAATTTTGGATTTCTGAGAAAATTTCCTATCTTTTGATAGGTTATAACTTTTTGTACGTTTACAAATAAAAAAGTTATCGAACTTTGAAATTTTTGTAGCTTTTTAATTAGGTGAAGTTATTTATCACTTCTGTCGCACACCTTTTTTTTCACCTTTCGACAATTTGACATTTCTGACATTTGTCATATTTCCTCATTTGAAATTTGACTTTTGGCATTCTTTTTTTGACATTTGACAAACATTTTTTGTATGTTTTTTATTTACTATTTTATATAATCCATTCCCCAATCAATATTCCTATTTTATTATTATATATATGTGAAACTTATCTAAAAAAAATATTTTATAATTCTATTTTCATATTGTAATAAGTGAAAACATTAGATCATAGAAAATAATTAATTAGAATAACTAATTTATAATTGTGCCAATTTGTTTTATTTAAATAATTTTTTTTCAATAAAATCTGTAATCTACTATTTTTCTAATGATAATTTCAATATTTCTAAATCGACTATGAGAGGAGCAAAATAAACATGGCGCGTAACAAAAAAAGTGACGCGTAACAAAATAAGTGACGCGTAACAAAAAATGTGACGCGTAACAAAAAATGTGATGCGTAACAAAAAAGTTACGCGTAACGAAAAATGTGACGCGTAACAAAATAGTTACGCGTAACAAAAAAATGTGACGCGTAACAAAATATGTGACGCGTAACAAAAATGTGACGCGTAACAAAAAATGCGATGCGTAACGAAAATTGTGACGCGTAACAAAAATTGTGACCCGTAACGAAAAAAGTGACGCGTAACTAAAAAAGTGACGCGTAGCATAAATGGGACGAGTAACTAAAAAAAGGTGACGCGTAACGAAAAATGGGACGCGTAACAAAAAAGTGACGCGTAACAAAATAAGTGACGCGTAACAAAATAAGTGACGCGTAACAAAAAAATGTGATGCGTAACAAAAAAGTTACCGCACCGAAAAATGTGGCGCGTAACAAAATAGTTATGCGTAACAAAAAATGTGACGCGTAACAAAAAATGTGACGCGTAACAAAAAATGCTATGCGTAACAAAAATGCAATGCGTAACAAAAAAGTGATGCGTAACGAAAATTGTGACGCGTAACGAATATTGTGACGCGTAACAAAAATTGTGACGCGTAACGAAAAAAGTGACGCGTAACTAAAAAAGTGACGCGTAGCGTAAATGGGACGCGTAACTTAAAAAAAGTGACGCGTAACGAAAAATGGGACGCGTAACAAAAAATGTGACGCGTAACAAAATAAGTGCCGCGTAACAAAAAAATGTGATGCATAACAAAAAAGTTACCGCACCGAAAAATGTGGCGCGTAACAAAATAGTTATGCGTAACAAAAAACGTGACGCGTAACAAAAAATGTGACGCGTAACAAAAAATGTGACGCGTAACAAAAATGCGATGCGTAACAAAAAAGTGATGCGTAACGAAAATTGTGACGCGTAACGAATATTGTGACGCGTAACAAAAATTGTGACGCGTAACGAAAAAAGTGACGCGTAACTAAAAAAGTGACGCGTAACGAAAATGGGACGCGTAACTAAAAAAGTGACGCGTAACGAAAAATGGTACGCGTAACAAAAAATGTGACACGTAACAAAAAAGTGACGCGTAATAAAAAAAGTAACGCATAACAAAAATTGTGACGCGTAACGAAAATTGTGACGCGTAACAAAAAAGTGACGCGTAACAAAAAAAGTGACGTCCAATCTCGATTTATTAATAGAATATAATTATTATCATTAGAAAAATGGATTAATAAGATTTTAATAATAATAATTGAGATTTAAAAAATATAGTTGTAAAAAAATTAATATTAGTGTAAAATAAGGTCAAATGTTGGTCCAATTTTATTATTTTATTTAAAATGCCAATTATTGTAATAAACTTAAATATTTCATAATAAGTAATCATTAAATGACAAACGTCATATGTCAATCTTGTCACTTTTCTAACTCTAACTGTCAATATAAAGTCAAATGTCAATCTTGTCACTTTTCCAACTCAAATGTCAAACTCTAACTGTCAATATAACGTCAAATGTCAATCTTGTCACTTTTTACACTAAAATGTCAAACTCTAACTGTCAATATAAAGTCAAATGTCAATCTTGTCACTTTTCCAACTCAAATGTCAAACTCTAATTTTCAATATAAAGTCAAAAATCAATCTTGTCAAATGTCAAACTCTAACTGTCAAAATAACGTCAAATGTCAATTTTGTCACTTTTCTAACTCAAATGTCAAACTCTAACTGTCAATATAAAGTCAAATGTCAATCTTGTCACTTTTCACACTTAAATGTCAAACTCGAACTGTAAATATAAAATCAAATGTCAATTTTGTCACTTTTCGCACTGAAATGTCAAACCAACTGTCAATCTTGTCACTAAAATGTCAAACTCTGTCAATATAAAGTCAAATGTTAATCTTGTTACTTATTATTATTGATTATTTATTATGAAATACATCCATAGACATCGAATCTTTTTATATTATTATTATTATTATTATTATAATAATTATTATTATAATATAAAACTGGTGCTATTTTTGTTTTTTGAAACTTGAAATCCTATCAATTATTATGTGTGTAAATATATTTATCAAACAATTATTTGTCTGATGTAGTCTAGTCTTATTTATAAAATTTGTTGTAATTAATAAACAAATTATTTGATAAATGTTGTTTATTATAACAACATTTGTAATGTATTGATATTGTAGCAAAATAAATTTTTTAGTACACAAAATTTTCTTTTATTATATTACCTTTCATCAATTTTTAATTGAATTATCATTCTACCAACTTAAATTTCAGTAAAAAAATAAAAAGAATCGACATTTTTATCAAGACAGTAAATTTGACAAATTGATAGTAAATTTGACAGATTGACAGTAAATTTGACATATTGTCAGTAAAATTGACAGATTGATAGTAAATTTGACAGATTGACAATAAATTTAACAGATTAATAGAAAATTTGACAGATTGACAATAAATTTGACAGATTGATAGTAAATTTAACAGATTGATAGTAAATTTGACGGATTGACAATAAATTTGACGGATTGACAGTAAATTTAACAGATTGATAGTAAATTTGACAGATTGACAGTAAATTTGACATACTGATAGTAAATTTGACAGATTGACAATAAATTTGACAGATTGATAGTAAATTTGACAGATTGATAGTAAATTTGACATATTGATAGCAAATTTGACAGATTGACAGTAAATTTGACAGATTGTCAGTAAATTTAACAGATTGATAGTAAATTTGACAGATTGACAGTAAATTTGACAGATTGACAGTAAATTTGACAGATTGATAGTAAATTTGACAGATTGACAGTAAATTTGACAGATTGATAGTAAATTTGACAGATTGACAATAAATTTAACAGATTGATAGAAAATTTGACAGATTGACAGTAAATTTGACAGATTGATAGTAAATTTGACAGATTGATAGTAAATTTGACATATTGATAGCAAATTTGACAGATTGATAGTAAATTTGACATACTGATAGTAAATTTGACAGATTGACAATAAATTTGAAAGATTGACAGTAAATTTGACAGATTGACAGTAAATTTGACGGAGTGACAGTAAATTTGACATATTGACAGATTTGACAGATTGACAGTAAATTTGACAGATTGTCAGTAAATTTGACAGATTGACAGTAAATTTGACAGATTAACAGTAAATTTGACAGACTGATAGTAAATTTGGAAGATTGACCCGTTTTTAGTTTTTACTAAAAGTTTAGTTGGTAACAATGACGATTATCATATTATTTTTTTTTATAAGGGTAAAAATGAACATATTTGGGATTTCCAAGGGCATTGCAATCTAATACAGGCAAATGCCGCTAAGAAACCCCAAAACTGCCCAAATCCATAAAAAAATCTTCTTTTTTCAGATAAATAGTTCCATATTCTTCCACAGAGGTAGCTAGTTGATGTTTTCTAACAAAAACTTGGGACTTAACAGGCCAGTAAAAATTAAATTATCAACTGAACCTATAAGGCCCAAATCTGCATCAGAATTTACAGTTTAATATTCAATAAAGTGAAATATAAATCTGTATCTATTTCAAATAAATATATATATATATATCGATATTCCGGTTATAAATGATATAAAACTTAAGAATTTATTACAGGTACGGAATATGTTTTATTTTATATCTTTTAATAAAAATAATTTCAAATATTTCACTTTTTTATCATTCGTTGAGTGTTTGTAATAATTAACAGAATAACCTATATATGAAAAGGCCATTTTATGACATATATCAACCATCCAGAAGATTCTATAACTTTCGTTAACTTCGCTGTATTTTCGCGTTTTTTGTGTGAAAAAAGTCTGTTTTTAATCGAAAATTAGTGAAATTATCGTTAATAAGAGTCTCTAGTTTCGTTTATAAAACTCTTTTTATGTGGTGTTTGTGTAATTAGTGCTATAAGTGATAGTTAAGTAATACCCTTTTATCGGTGTTTAATAACAGTTTCTGCTGAGTCGTTTTTCCAAGTTGTGATGGTTTAATATGTAAGTACAACCTGATTTTTTTGTTAAATAAACATTTTTACATAGTTTTAGCAATGTTTTATTGTATAAATTTGTTATAAAATGATTAATATTGGAGAATTACCGAGTAACTCATATAGGAAAAGGCCATATTTTATGACATATCAACCACCGAGATGATTTCATCAGTAGTTGTCAATTTCGTAAAAACTTTCGATAATTTCGTGTTTTTGTTGTTAAAAAAGTCTGTTTTTTTATCGAAAATTAGTGTAATTATGATTAATAAGAGTGTCTTTCGTGATTTCTATAATTTGGTATATGTAATTTATGTGTAATTATTCGTAAAAGTGATTTTAAATACTGTACCGTTATCGTTATGTGTGAACATTTAAATTTGAGTGTTTGTTTCAAGTTTTGATGGTTTAAAATGTAAGTAAAATTTGATTTAATTGTATTATAAACATTTTTGCATAGTATGAACCTTTTTAAATCATACATTATCCTATTTATGTAAAAATTATTAGATTATTAGTCAAGGTCAAGTTAAGGTTATTGACATACACAAACTTTCGTATTCGTAAGTACTAAAACGCCACCGTAAGGTGGCGCAGTTGATATATAAGATATTTCATTCAAAAATTACAAAATTTTAAAGATTCTAATATGTAATAATCGATAATTGATATATTTAGTCCGATTCTGTATAGAAATAAGTGTCGTGTGACTGGTTCGACTCCCGTGGGAAAACAACATCGATAAATCATTATTTTATGTGCTTTAGGAAGATGATACGGTACTGAAAGACATGCGGTTTACTACCGTTTTACTTTATACGGATTTTATTCATAGAAATCTTTATTTTTATCATTTAGAATACATAAAACAATTCAGTTTGTTGTTGTTTAATAAATATTGATTTTAATCCGCCTCAAAGATTATTATGATGCAATAAAATCAGTTCGAATGCAATTAGTTAAAATAGGCGTGTTGTTATGTTTATACTTTTCTAATTGGTGGTCTTAAACTAGAAGGTTATACAGCGATTGCAATTGGTTCCCATTACCATATAATATAATGTTAATCTTTTAATTTGTTTTTTATATTTTAGTAGGTGGAGAATTATTGTATATACCTCCTTCTTTTTCTCATATGCAAATATGTATTTTAAGGAACAATTTGGATAATATTGACATTTGATATTACAAATATGACAATTTTGACATTTTCATTTACTTATATATCAATTATTTGACGTTTGACATTACAAATTGACATTTGATACTACAAATATGACAAAATTGACATTGTGATATATTTATATGTCAATTTTAGGCATTTGACATACTTACATACCAGTTGTTGACATTTGACATTGCAAATATGATAATTTGGTCATTCTTAATTACTTATATATCAATTTTTGACATTTGACAGACTTAAATGCCAATTTTTGACATTTGACAGACTCAAATGCCAATTTGTGACATTTGACAAATTTAAATGCCAATTTTTGACATTTGACAGACTTAACTTCCAATTTTTGACATTTGACAGACTTAAATGCCAATTTTTGACATTTGACAGACTTAAATGCCAATTTTTGACATTTGACATAACAAATTTGTCAATTTTTGTATAAAACGATATAAGTCATTAAAAAATTTATCTCTGCCACTGTGTTTTGGTATAAAATTGCATACCAATAGTTAATTTATGAAACGACAACTAAAGAACTTCTTTAGATATGTATCTGCGACTACGGAACAAATTGTTTTCTTGTTGTAACATTGCTTATATACATGACTGATCTTCTTTTTTTTTACTTTGCTTCACTTTCTTATCAATAACCATCTTAAAAACTTTTAAATAACTGACCACCATTATATTTCTTCAATCATAATTTTATTATCGATAATCTAGGTATTTAGAATTCTATACTCATAAGAAAACTAACTGTCTTTATAAACTACTGGACCGATTTTAAAGAAAAGTTTACAATTTTCAAGAAAATGTGACGATTTTTAAAAGAAATTTGACGATTTTCAAGAAAATATGACAATTTTTAAGACAATTTGAAGATTTTCATGACAATTTGACGATTTTAAAGCAAAGTGGACGATTTTCAAGAAAAAATTGACGATTTTCAAGAAAAAATTGACGATTTTCAAGAAAAATTGACGATTTTAAAAAAAATTGACGATTTTAAAGAAAATTTGACGATTTTCAAGAAAATTTCACGATTTACAAGAAAAGTTGACGATTTTCAAGAAAATTTCACGATTTTCAAGAAAAGTTGACGATTTTAAAGAAAAGTTGACAATTTTTATGACAATTTGACGATTTTAAAGAAAATGGCAATTTTTAAGAAAATTTGACGATTTTAAAGAAAAGTTGACAATTTTCAAGAAAATGTGACGATTTTTAAAAGAAATTTGGTGATTTTCAAGAAAATTTGACGATTTTCAAGAAAATGTGACAATTTTTAGGACAATTTGACGATTTTAAAGCAAAGTGGACGATTTTCAAGAAAAAATTGACGATTTTCAAGAAAATTTGACGATTTTCAAGAAAATTTGACGATTTTAAAGAAAAGTTGACAATTTAAAAAAAAATTGACGATTTTAAAGAAAATTTTACAATTTTCAAGAAAATGTGACGATTTTTAAAAGAAATTTGACGATTTTCAAGAAAATTTGACGATTTTAAAGAAAAGTTGACAATTTTCAAGAAAATGTGATGATTTTTAAAAGAAAATTGACGATTTTCAAGAAAATATGACAATTTTTAAGACAATTTGACGATTTTCATGACAATTTGACAATTTTCAAGAAAAAATTGACGATTTTCAAGAAAAATTGACGATTTTAAAGAAAAGTTGACGATTTTTAAGAAAATTTGACGATTTTAAAGAAAATTTGACGATTTTCAAGAAAATATGACAATTTTTAAGACAATTTGACGATTTTCATGACAATTTGACGATTTTAAAGCAAAGTGGACGATTTTCAAGAAAAAATTGACGATTTTCAAGAAAAATTGACGATTTTAAAAAAAATTGACGATTTTTAAGAAAATTTGACGATTTTCAAGAAAATATGACAATTTTTAAGACAATTTGATGATTTTCATGACAATTTGACAATTTTCAAGAAAAAATTGACGATTTTAAAGAAAAGTTGACGATTTTAAAGAAAAGTTGACAATTTTCAAGAAAATCTGACGATTTTTAATAGAAATTTGACGATTTTTAAGAAAATTTGTCGATTTTCAAGAAAATATGACAATTTTTAAGACAAATGGCGATTTTAAAGCAAAGTGGACGATTTTCAAGAAAAATTGACGATTTTAAGAAAAATTGACGATTTTTAAGAAAATTTGACGATTTTAAGAAAATTAAATTTTAAATTTAATGCCTTTTTGTTATTTTTCTTTAATACCCGTGCAAAGCCGGGCGGGAGCTGTTAGTTTAATATATAATAATTAAGAAATTAACAAAAATTAAGTATAAACATAACAATGACAATAATTCTATTCTAGTAGGCCTATTTCATGAATTTTGTAATTTTTTTTTTGTATCTTAACATTTTTACACTAACCATATGTAGAGAAGTATATATTGAATAATTGTGTAATATGTAAATGGAAGTAAATAAATATATCGTTGAGTTAGTCAGATTCGATAAGGACATATTATATATAGTAGGTAAGATATATTATATAGTAAGTTAATAGATTACTATATTAAGTATAAAGTGCACTAGACGAGCCCCATTCGATTGTTCCATCTCTCTACTCTGATTTACTTATATTGCTATTTTCACTTTACTTATCATTCCGACACATATCCACATATATATGATTCATTGTTTAAAAAAAAAATTTGAAATATTACTAGAATTTATTATAATGTTGGTAGAATTTATTCTTATAATAGAAAACAGTTCGAAGAACAATCAAACGCACCAATTTTCTACCTTTTTGAACCATTTTTAACGATTTTCCACGCTTTTTGACGATTATCTATCTTTTTGGACGATTTTCTATTATTTTTTCACGATTTTCTACTTTTTTTTAACGATTTCCTATATTTTTAACGATTTCCCATGATTTTTGGTCAATTTTCTACCTTTTTAAACGATTTTCTAGGATATTTTCACAATCATAAACTGTCAACTGTCAAAGTTTATTTCGGTTAAAATTTCGTCATGTATTCTTTAAATTTTACTGTATAACCTCTAACAGAAGAGGCCTATTTGTTTAGTATATCTATAAATGTAAAAAATTACATTTTTTACATTTAAAATATGTCAAAACTTCTTTAAACTCTTGTTATATAAACATTTTGATATAGTATTAATAATATAAATAAACTTTAAAATGATTATTATAAAATTTACCGAACAACCCCTAACAGACAAGGCCATTTTATTTGAACTAATATCAACCAACCAACAACTGTCAAATTGCTGTCACTCACATTAAAACGTTGTTTAATCGCAGTAATTTCGCGATATTAATCGAAATTTAAACAAATTGTTAATAATAAAAGTGTCTAACTTGATCTATACAATTCGTTTTATCTAATTAGTGTGAAGTTAGTGCTTTAAGTGATAGTAAAAAGATAGTACACTTAAAATTGTATTCGTAGCTGTCAAGATGGTGAATTTTAAAAGTTTGATTGTTGTAAAATCGTGTTTTTGTGTTAAAAAACTCGATTTTGAATCGAAATAATACTAAAAAGAGTGTTTATCGTGATTTTTATATAGTTTCTATGTGTATTTAGTGATCTATGTGATATTAAATAATACTCTGGAGATGATTACTGTTTTCTCGTTTTTAATGGTTTAAAATGTAAGTAAAAGTTAATAAATTCACAATTTTAAGATGAAATTCTGTATCTGATGTGAATATTTCTGATTAAAAGTTGATTGAACTTATAGATTTTGAATTAGGTATTTGTAAAACGGCCTGTAGGTAGTAACTAATTAATTCTATCAGAAAACATTCCTTCTAGACTAAATACGAAGATAAGCATATCGGATTTGATTCACTTCTTGAATACAATGCAACAGTACGGCACGCTTTTCACTAACCTTTACTATCTCTACCGTATTTTTATCGTTTTTTATTTTACATACAAACTCTCTTCGGGAGATAAACTTAGGTATATACAAGTTAAAGAAAATTAGTTATTTTTAGTTTAATAGATTGAAAATTGACATTTGACATACTTGTTTCCTAATTTGTGACCATTGACATTACAAATACAACAAAATTGACATTTGACATATTTATATGTCACTTTTTGACATTTTATACCGCAAATATAGCAATTTTAACATTTTCACACTTACTTATACATTAATTTTTGACATTTGACGTTATAAACATAACAAAATCAACATTCTAATGCCATGTCATCTTGTAATCGAAGGAATTGAAGAAATATTTGGGATATGTTAAACGATATTGTCAGTCAATATAAAGTTGATCTTCATTAATCTTGACAATAAGCCACACAAGTCTCAGATAACGATACGACCATTCTATTTTAACATCTTTATCTAATAGAGCTTGTTTTATAGGATCTTCCATCATTCAGAATCGCGGTTGACAACCAACCATTGTGTTCAACGTAAATTTACTTTTTCTTTTATCATTTCGCATTGGCGGAGAATAACAAACACCATTCTTATATGGAAATTTTAATACTAAAATAGAAAATTGAATGCGCAGAATAGACGTATTTTTATAACCTCTAATCTGTTCCATAAGCAACTATCATCGATAAACAATCAAAACTATCATCCATCAACGTTCAAAACTGTCAACTGTCAATCAAAATTGTCATTTCATCTATCATCTATCACTAATTAAAACTGTCATTTGTCAATATTTGTCGAGTTGGAAGGTTCGCAATGGTGAACTATCACTCGTGATACTAGATGCTGCTGAGAGCGCTTCTCGGCAACGACTATCAACCATCAAAACTGTCAACATATCTAATTAAAGTAATATGACGCCACCGCAAGGTGGCGATAGTTGATATCATATATTCTTAATAAATGATGAAATTCTTAACACTTTAACACAATTGTAATTGATTATAGTATTTTAAAATAAAATTTGATACGTCTATGAATCTGATCCGCTATAAATTGAAACCGCAAGATGCCGCTTTATAAGTCTTTCTCTATCCTAGTTTAGTTCGTAAATCTGTTTCCTGTACGGACGATATTTCAACCGTTTGTTCTTTGAGATACTTATGGTCTATTATTTTGCACATGTTTTATGTAGTCAAAGTACGAACCCAACCCACGCTTACCATACTCTTGTCTTCTCTTGTCACTATATTTATTTCTATTTTATTTTTTATTATTCTTAAATTATCTAAATTTGTAGTATCAAATGTCAATAATGGTTAAAAAAACGATAATTTTGTGAAAACTAGAAAAAATAGTTTGTGGTCGTGTTAGCATATATAAGTTAACTGAAGTAATAAATACATCGCGTTTCGAACGATTGGTTCATACATGGGATGCAATGTCATCATATATCTTTCTTCTTTGGCGGTCTCGAGACTTAACAACATAAAATAGGAACTTAACAAGTCCCATAAAACGATATATCGGAAATTGCGAACTTAAAAAAATACAAAATTCTCCGCCTTCGGTTATTTCCATTCAATCATACAATACACCACCTTTTTATTTTACCATCATTCTATAAATCGTTCAATATAAGTATTCTAATCTATAATCATAAATATAAAAGGATGTTTTATATATCAGAACAGATTTGTTCGTACAAAGTGTGATAGTTGTCAAAGAACAATCGAACGCACCGTGTTTTAACGTATCTCGTAAACGGATAGAGCTAGAAAAAAACTAATTATATATTTGGATTTCTGAGCTCAATTTACCTTGAAATGAGTGGTCGCTCAATATACTTCAGAGTGATAATGAAAAAGTTAGGTTAGATGTTCACCAATTTTTTGATTTACAGTATCTCGGAAACTAAAATAGGTATCGAGATGATTTTTTTTGCAAATAGAAGCTATATTTTAATCAATTTTAGAACTTTTGAATTTAAGAAAAAAAAAACAAAACAAAACCGTGTTTTACCGTATCTCGTAAACGGATAGAGCTAGAAAAAAACTAATTATATATTTGGATTTCTGAGATCAATTTACCTTAAAATGAGTGGTCGCTCAATATACTTCAGAGTGATAATAAAAAAGTTAGGTTAGGTATTCACCAATTTTTTGATTTACAGTATTTCGGAATCTAAAATAGGTATCGAGATGATTTTTTTTGCAAATAGAAGCTATATTTTAATCAATTTTAGAACTTTTTGAACTTAAGAAAAAAAAACAAAACAAAACCGTGTTTTATCGTATCTCGTAAACGGATAGAGCTAGAAAAAAACTAATTATATATTTGGATTTCTGAGCTCAATTTACCTTGAAATGAGTGGTCGCTCAATATACTTCAGAGTGATAATGAAAAAGTTAGGTTAGATGTTCACCAATTTTTTGATTTACAGTATCTCGGAAACTAAAATAGGTATCGAGATGATTTTTTTGCAAATAGAAGCTATATTTTAATCAATTTTAGAAATTTTTGAATTTAAGAAAAAAAAACAAAACAAAACCGTGTTTTATCGTATCTCGTAAACGGATAGAGCTAGAAAAAAACTAATTATATATTTGGATTTCTGAGATCAATTTACCTTGAAATGAGTGGTCGCTCAATATACTTCAGAGTGATAATGAAAAAGTTAGGTTAGATGTTCACCAATTTTTTGATTTACAGTATCTCGGAAACTAAAATAGGTATCGAGATGATTTTTTCGCAAATAGAAGCTATATTATAATCAATTTTAGAACTTTTTGAATTTAAGAAAAAAAAAAAACAAAACAAAACCGTGTTTTACCGTATCTCGTAAACGGATAGAGCTAGAAAAAAACTAATTATATATTTGGATTTCTGAGATCAATTTACCTTGAAATGAGTGGTCGCTCAATATACTTCAGAGTGATAATGAAAAAGTTAGGTTAGGTATCGAGATGATTTTTTTTGCAAATAGAAGCTAAATTTTAATAAATTTTAGAACTTTCTGAATTTAAGAAAAAAAAACAAAACAAAACCGTGTTTTGACGTATCTCGTAAACGGATAGAGCTAGAAAAAAACTACTTATATATTTGAATTTCTGAGATCAATTTACCTTGAAATGAGTGGTCGCTCAATATACTTCAGAGCAATAATAAAAAAGTTAGGTTAGGCATTCACCAATTTTTTGATTTACAGTATCTCGAAAACTAAAATAGGTATCGAGATAATTTTTTCGCAAATAGAAGCTATATTTTAATCAATTTTAGAACTTTTTGAATTTAAGAAAAAAAAACAAAACAAAACCGTGTTTTACCGTATCTCGTAAACGGATAGAGCTAGAAAAAAACTACTCATATATTCGGATTTCTGAGATCAATTTACCTTGAAATGAGTGGTCGCTCAATATACTTCAGAGCGATAATAAAAAAGTTAGGTTAGGTATTCACCAATTTTTTGATTTACAGTATTTCGGAATCTAAAATAGGTATCGAGATGATCTTTTTGCAAATAGAAGCTATATTTTAATAAATTTCAGAATTTTCTGAATTTAAGAAAGAAAAACAAAACAAAAGCGTGTTTTAACGTATCTCGTAAACGGATAGAGCTAGAAAAAAACTAATTATATATTTGGATTTCTGAGATCAATTTACCAAAAAATGAGTGGTCACTCGATATACTTTGGAGAGATCAAAATTGCTCAATTGCTCATTTAACCACTCATTTTTGGGTAAAATTGGATCTAAAATCCAAATATATAATTATATTTTATATATGTCTTCTCATTTTTGAGATATAAAATTAATTATTAAAATTTTTCAAATGTGGCTATTAATACGTTAATTTTAGTTGCATTTTTGAATTTCTGAGCATATTTTACGTCAAAATAAGTAGTCGCTCGATATACTTTGAAAAGATCATTATTGCTCAGTTGCTCAATTAACTTTTTTATTATCGCTCAAAAGTACCTCGAGTAACCACTCATTTTAATGTAAAATTCTCTAACAAGATCAAAAATGCAATTAGTTTTATTCTATTTGTATTTATTTTTGATATACAAAAATTATTCACACCATAACCTAACTTTTTTATTATTGCTCTAAACCATATAGTGCGACCACTCATTTTAGGGTAAAATCGTTTCAACAACCCAAATATAACCTTATTTTTCTTCTTCTTTTTTTCGTTTTCGAATAATTATACAATAATGTGGAAACGAATGTTAATTTTAATTAATCAATATATAAAAGAAATACAAGATCTTGATAAGTTTCAGTGAATACATTCAAATATACATTTATTGCTGTTAAACATGAAAATCTTACTGCTTTTATACTTTTATCAATTTGTACACATCTTTCTTATACGGAATATCTTCATCAAATTTAATAGAAATTACACGAGACTGGTTTACTTCGATAATAATTTCATTAATCTGATTATAATAAAATAATAATTTTGTTCAGAACAAGTAGAAAAAGAAATAATGGTTAATTATTATAAAAAGTGCTAATTAAACACTCGTATAGAAGAGCTAATTAGAAATGTGAAATAGCAACACAAACATTTATTGATAATTGGCCTCACTCGAAGAATGTAAATGGTCGTTAATGTGTGAAAAAGCACTTCGATAAACGACAATAACAATAAAACTCGCTTAAATAAATAAATAAAAAAAATATATAATTCCTTATAAAATAATTAACGATGTAGTAGCTAGATGGCGTTAAAATATTTCTATTATAATAACAGTGTCGATTTCGTGTTTAAGAGTAATAAAAGCCTGTTTGTGTGTGTGTTAAACATTGAGTAGAACAAACTTAAAGAAACAGTAAACTGTGGGTAGTACAATCGTTTACTTTTAATTTACATTTCTATGAGCCTATTACACTCCTAATCTATTCTCTTTTCCGATTAGTTAATGAACTAAATGTTCTATTGGGTATACCAACAGAAAAAAAAAATTATAGCATTTTTTGTGTAGATTTCTGTAATTAGTGATTAGTACTAAAAAGGACCACATTATCTACTCTCCTTGGGAGGTAATTTAAATACTTTTCGTATATTTCATTTAAACAGTAACTAACAATGTTGACTGATCAAAATTCATTTTTACCGATATTGGATTAAATCCCGTCATCATCTCAGTAAAACTGACGTTTGACAATTGACAATTGACAATGACAATTGACAATGACAATTGACAATGACAATTGACAATGACAATGACAATTGACAATGACAATAATTGACAATGACAATTAACAATGACAATTGACAATGACAATTGACAATGACAATTGACAATGACAATTGACAATGACAATTGACAATGACAATTGACAATGACAATTGACAATGACAATTGACAATGACAATTGACAATGACAATTGACAATGACAATTGACAATGACAATTGACAATGACAATTGACAATGACAATTGACAATGACAATTGACAATGACAATTGACAATGACAATTGACAATGACAATTGACAATGACAATTGACAATGACAATTGACAATGACAATTGACAATGACAATTGACAATGACAATTGACAATGACAATTGACAATGACAATTGACAATGACAATTGACAATGACAATTGACAATTGACAATGACAATTGACAATTGACAATGACAATTGACAATGACAATTGACAATGACAATTGACAATGACAATTGACAATGACAATTGACAATTGACAATGACAATTGACAATGACAATGACAATTGACAATGACAATTGACAATGACAATGACAATTGACAATGACAATTGACAATGACAATTGACAATGACAATTGACAATGACAATTGACAATGACAATTGACAATGACAATTGACAATGACAATTGACAATGACAAATGACAATTGACAATGACAATTGACAATGACAATTGACAATGACAATTGACAATGACAATTGACAATGACAATTGACAATGACAATTGACAATGACAATTGACAATGACAATTGACAATGACAATTGACAATGACAATTGACAATGACAATTGACAATGACAATTGACAATGACAATTGACAATTGACAATGACAATTGACAATGACAATTGACAATGACAATTGACAATGACAATTGACAATGACAATTGACAATTGACAATGACAATTGACAATTGACAATTGACAATGACAATTGACAATGACAATTGACAATGACAATGACAATTGACAATTGACAATGACAATTGACAATTGACATTGACAATGACAATAATTGACAATGACAATTGACAATGACAATTGACAATGATAATTGACAAATGACAATTGACAATGACAATTGACAATGATAATTGACAAATGACAATTGACAATGACAATTGACAATGATAATTGACAACGACAATTGACAATGACAATTGACAATGACAATGACAATTGACAATGACAATTGACAATGACAATTGACAATTGACAATGACAATTGACAATGACAATTGACAATGACAATTGACAATGACAATTGACAATGACAATTGACAATGACAATTGACAATGACAATTGACAATTGTCATTGACAATTGACAATGACAATTGACAATTGACAATGACAATTGACAATTGACAATGACAATTGACAATGATAATTGACAAATGACAATTGACAATGACAATTGACAATGATAATTGACAATGACAATTGACAATGACAATTGACAATGATAATTGACAAATGACAATTGACAATGACAATTGACAATGATAATTGACAATGACAATTGACAATGACAATTGACAATGACAATTGACAATGACAATTGACAATGACAATTGACAATTGACAATGACAATTGACAATTGACAATGACAATTGACAATAACAATTGACAATGACAATTGACCATTAACAATTTTATTTTATTATCTAGGTGTCTAAAATATAAAAAAAAATATATAACTCGATGATCGTTCATTGATCTATGTTATCCGCATCATCATCACAAAGAATTATTATTTCTTTTGTAAGAATTTTACAAAAGAATTCTTCCGTTGCAAATCAAGTCAAGTATAAATTTGTAAGATTTCAATTAGAAAAATAAAATATAATAAACCACAAACAGCTCCGTTTATTGATTCTAATTATTTATTGAATAAGTTTATCGTTTTTCGATTAATCTTTTTACTATGCAAATTTTTCTTAAAGATGCTTTAGTTTAAGTTTTCATCTGTCAACAATCAAAACTGTCATCTGTCAACTATTAAAACTGTCATTTGTCAACAATTACAATTGTCAAATGAATTGTTGTTCTTTAATAAGTGGGTTTTAAAAATATTTATTTAAACATTTGTTTATCGATTTTATAGAGTAAATAAATTAGATATGCTATTAATAAGTGATTAAAATGTTATAAAATAAAGATAGAGAGTATTAATTACAAGCAATAAGCAAAGATAAATTCATCTTTCAAAGTCAATCGATTTAAATTGAGTTTTTAAAACGTATACAATTTACATCTAATCCATTACCATGAAATAAATAATCTATTCCATTCCATTCCAAGTTCGAAATCTACGCATGATCGATTCGATGGGAAGTTGGTTCTGGTTCTGTTCTGCTTTTTTTTTTTCTTTCATTCTTTTCATTTAGATTTTTATCAAGAAACGGTCATTTAACGGACCTTCTTCTTGGCTTGTGTCAATTTCTGATTGAAATTCCTTTTTAATACAACAACAACCATTCAATTTTAATCAAATTTTTAATCTGTGTATAATGAAATGAGCTATTTTTATATCATTTTCTTATAATGTGACAATTTATTATCAATTTTCATTTTTTATGATTATTAAAACAATTTGTCAATCAAAATTGTTCATTTAATTGATCATCTGTCAATATTCAAAGTGTCATCTATCAATAATCAAAACTGTCATCTATAAACAGTCAAAACTGTCATCTGTCAACAATGAAAACTGTCATCTGTCAACAGTCAAAACTGTCATCTGTCAACAATTAAAACTGTTATCTGTCAACAATTAAAACTGTCATCTATCAACAGTCAAAACTGTCATCTGTCAACAATCAAAACTGTCAACAATCAAAACTGTCATTTGAGTTCTCATCTGTCAATAATCGTAACTGTCATCTATCAACAGTCAAAACTGTCATCTGTCAACAATCAAAACTGTCATCTGTCAACAATCAAAACTGTCATCTATCAACAGTCAAAACTGTCATCTGTCAACAATCAAAACTGTCATCTGTCAACAATCAAAACTGTCATTTGAGTTCTCATCTGTCAATAATCGTAACTGTCATCTATCAACAGTCAAAACTGTCATCTGTCAACAATCAAAACTGTCATTTGAGTTCTTATCTGTCAATAATCGTAACTGTCATCTATCAACAGTCAAAACTGTCATCTGTCAACAATCAAAACTGTCATCTGTCAACAATCAAAACTGTCATCTGTCAACAATCAAAACTGTCATTTGAGTTCTCATCTGTCAATAATCGTAACTGTCATCTATCAACAGTCAAAACTGTCATCTGTCAACAATTAAAACTGTCATCTGTCAACAATCAAAACTGTCATTTGAGTTCTCATCTGTCAATAATCGTAACTGTCATCTATCAACAGTCAAAACTGTCATCTGTCAACAATCAAAACTGTCATTTGAGTTCTCATCTGTCAATAATCGTAACTGTCATCTATCAACAGTCAAAACTGTCATCTGTCAACAATCAAAACTGTCATCTGTCAACAATCAAAACTGTCATTTGAGTTCTCATCTGTCAATAATCGTAACTGTCATCTATCAACAGTCAAAACTGTCATCTGTCAACAATCAAAACTGTCATTTGAGTTCTCATCTGTCAATAATCGTAACTGTCATCTATCAACAGTCAAAACTGTCATCTGTCAACAATCAAAACTGTCATCTGTCAACAATCAAAACTGTCATCTGTCAACAATCAAAACTGTCATTTGAGTTCTCATCTGTCAATAATCGTAACTGTCATCTATCAACAGTCAAAACTGTCATCTGTCAACAATTAAAACTGTCATCTGTCAACAATCAAAACTGTCATTTGAGTTCTCATCTGTCAATAATCGTAACTGTCATCTATCAACAGTCAAAACTGTCATCTGTCAACAATCAAAACTGTCATTTGAGTTCTCATCTGTCAATAATCGTAACTGTCATCTATCAACAGTCAAAACTGTCATCTGTCAACAATCAAAACTGTCATCTGTCAACAATCAAAACTGTCATCTGTCAACAATCAAAACTGTCATTTGAGTTCTCATCTGTCAATAATCGTAACTGTCATCTATCAACAGTCAAAACTGTCATCTGTCAACAATTAAAACTGTCATCTGTCAACAATCAAAACTGTCATTTGAGTTCTCATCTGTCAATAATCGTAACTGTCATCTATCAACAGTCAAAACTGTCATCTGTCAACAATCAAAACTGTCATTTGAGTTCTCATCTGTCAATAATCGTAACTGTCATCTATCAACAGTCAAAACTGTCATCTGTCAACAATCAAAACTGTCATTTGAGTTCTCATCTGTCAATAATCGTAACTGTCATCTATCAACAGTCAAAACTGTCATCTGTCAACAATCAAAACTGTCATTTGAGTTCTCATCTGTCAATAATCGTAACTGTCATCTATCAACAGTCAAAACTGTCATCTGTCAACAATCAAAACTGTCATTTGAGTTCTCATCTGTCAATAATCGTAACTGTCATCTATCAACAGTCAAAACTGTCATCTGTCAACAATCAAAACTGTCATCTGTCAACAATCAAAACTGTCATCTGTCAACAATCAAAACTGTCATTTGAGTTCTCATCTGTCAATAATCGTAACTGTCATCTATCAACAGTCAAAACTGTCATCTGTCAACAATCAAAACTGTCATTTGAGTTCTCATCTGTCAATAATCGTAACTGTCATCTATCAACAGTCAAAACTGTCATCTGTCAACAATCAAAACTGTCATTTGAGTTCTCATCTGTCAATAATCGTAACTGTCATCTATCAACAGTCAAAACTGTCATCTGTCAACAATCAAAACTGTCATTTGAGTTCTCATCTGTCAATAATCGTAACTGTCATCTATCAACAGTCAAAACTGTCATCTGTCAACAATCAAAACTGTCATCTGTCAACAATCAAAACTGTCATCTGTCAACAATCAAAACTGTCATTTGAGTTCTCATCTGTCAATAATCGTAACTGTCATCTATCAACAGTCAAAACTGTCATCTGTCAACAATCAAAACTGTCATCTGTCAACAATAAAAACTGTCATTTGAGTTCTCATCTGTCAATAATCGTAACTGTCATCTATCAACAGTCAAAACTGTCATCTGTCAACAATCAAAACTGTCATCTGTCAACAATGAAAACTGTCATTTGAGTTCTCATCTGTCAATAATTGTAACTGTCTATTATTAAAGCTGCAAATATATGTAACTTTGTTACTATGACGCTTCCGCAAGGTGGCGCTGTTGATATATTTCTTATATATTTATTTACATAAGCAAATCTTATTCTTATGTTAAAAGTTGGATTTTAAATATGAAATTTTACCTTAATCCGGCTCATAAATAATATTAAAATTAAGTTGAGTCTTGAACTGTTGGTAATCTTATTTATGGGCATGTAAGATCGATCTTGTTTTTCATCCTACAATTTTTTTTTTTTTTTTTTAATGAAATATAGCTAAGAAGTCGCTTTCGAACATTATATATATAGATCAGTTCCTTTAATGGATAATGTATATCAACTAAATATGCAAACGACGCAAATTTAATAATTAGATACTTTTACATACAAAGTTAACATATTTTTAATGTGGCTGTTTTAATATACTGGCAGAGGCCATAATTTCAAATCTGTCATTTATTGTTTATTTGTATTAAAATAGGTGTTATTTATTTCCTTGGTAAGTTATTCACTTACAGTTGATGTAAACAAACTTTAAAAATGACATTTACTTGACATTTCAAGAATAAATTTGACATTTAAATGACAGTTGACATAAACAAACAACAAAAATGACAATTAATTGATAGATTAACAGTAAATTTGACATTTAAAAGGAAGTTACCGTAAACAAACTTCAAAAATGAAATTTAATTGACAGATTGATACTAATTTGACATTAAAATGACAATTGACGTAAACAAACTGTAAAAATGACATTTAATTGACAGTTCAACAATAAATTTAATATTTAAATGACAGTTAACATAAACATATGTCAAAAATGAGACTTAAATGACAGACTACCACTAAATTTGACAATTAAATGACAGTTGACAAAAACAAACTTTAAAAATGACATTTATTTGACAGTTCAACAATAAATTTGTCATTTAAATGACAGTTAGTTCAAAATGACATTCAATTGACAGTTTAACAATAAATTTAGACATTTAAGTAGGAGTTAATATAAATAAACTTCAAAAATGACATTAAATTGATAGATTACCGCTAAATTTGACATTATTGACAGTTGACGTAAAAAATCTTTAAAATTGACAATTGACATTTGATATTTCACAATTGACATTTGATATTTTTGACAATTGGGCAGTAATATTTGTAATTTGACATTTTTGACAATTGACCATTGACATTTGACAATTGATAATTTACATTTGACAAATGACATTTGATATTTTTTACAATTGAGCATTGACATTTGATAATTGCCATTTGATATTTTTGACAATTGACCATTTAATTGACAGTTCAATAATAAATTTGACATTTAAATGTCATTTTTAACTAACTAATAAGATGTGAACATTTTAATGTGTTTATATAGTTATTAATATCGAATTTTATTTCCAGGTTTCTACATAGAAGTAGAAAAGTGTTTTTTTAATGCGAGTTTCGAAATTATTGCAATACGACTTGCAATCCGCGTAAAAATTTAATAAAAATAAAAATCGGGAAGTAAATTCAGTGCGTTTAATAAATCAAATTTATCGTATAAAAAGTAAATCGTGCGATAATTATAATTTTGATTACGATAAAATAATAATTATACCAATTTCTTTAGAATACCTTAATAAAGGTATTTTAGAACTCTATAAGTAGAGAAGGTTTCATTCTAGTTGCGGGTGTTATAAGATGTTACAATTGATGTTTAAACTTAGTATTTAGCAACTAACAGCAAAGGAACGTTAGGTGAGACTTTCTATATAATATTAATAATTGTAGTTATTTGAATGTTTAATTATTTGCTAAAAAGATATCAGAGGTTCCTTCGGGTATAAAAGGGGTGGTCGACTTTTTCCACACAGAAATACGATAGGTACCACATTGTGGGAGAAGTATTTGAAACTTAGGGTGTCGGTAAGACTCGCCTACAAAACGAGCTGTCACCTATTGAGTTAAGTACATACAGTATTTTCTGATTAGGGAAATTGTCGCCTGATGGCTATTAAAGAACCGCCTGTGACCTTGGTTGTCCACCTCATTAACAATTTTCTATTTTCGATGTCCGGTTTTGTTTCTAATGGGAAAGCTGACTAGCAAAAGTGGTAGTGGTGGGGGGTGGCCAAATCGCCGCTATACCTACTCTCGATATTTATGAATCCAATTTGTAATTTGGATTTATAGATTTAATTGGGTATATCTGGACTTTGGTGTAGGGGAAATTTGGGTAATTATTCTACAATAAAATTCGTACAAAACGCGAGTAGTAAACGGGAATCGGGAAATGTCGGAAAATTTTTATTATAAATTATTATACCAATTTCCTTATAATAAAATAAAGAAAAGGTATAATCGATATTTATATGAATTCAATAAGTTATTTGGATTTATAGATTTATTGGCTGTATCTGGACTTTGGCGTAGTGGAAATTTAGGTAATTATTGTTGAAGTAAATTCGTACGAAACGAAAATGAACGTAAACCGGGAAAATTCGGGAAATTTTCTTAATAATCCGGAAAATCGCGAGGGTAATTATACCAATTTTCTTAGGATACAATAAGGACAGATATAGTCGATATTTATATGAAACCAATATGTTATTTGGAATTCATATATTTATTGGGTACATCTGGACAAGGCTGTGGTATACACTGTTATACGATTTTTTTAAAATCTATACGTTATCTGTTTGTTATACGATTTTTTAAAAATGGTGTAATTGTGTAGGGTTCCTTCGGGTATAAAAGGGGTGGTCGACTTTTTCCACACAGAAATACGATAGGTACCACATTGTGGGAGAAGTATTTGAAACTTAGGGTGTCGGTAAGACTCGCCTACAAAACGAGCTGTCACCTATTGAGTTAAGTACGTATAGTATTTTCTGATTAGGGAAATTGTCGCCTGATGGCTATTAAAGAACCGCCTGCGACCTTGGTTGTCCACCTCATTAACAATTTTCTATTTTCGATGTCCGGTTTTGTTTCTAATGGGAAAGCTGACTAGCAAAAGTGGTAGTGGTGGGGGGTGGCCAAATCGCTACTATACCTACTCTCGATATTTATGAATCCAATTTGTAATTTGGATTTATAGATTTATTGGGTATATCTGGACTTTGCTGTAGGGGAAATTTGGGTAATTATTATACAATAAAATTCGTACAAAACGCGAGTAGTAAACGGGAATCGGGAAATGTCGGAAAATTTTTATTATAAATTATTATACCAATTTCCTTATAATACAATAAAGAAAAGGTATAATCGATATTTATATGAATCCAATAAGTTATTTGGATTTATAGATTTATTGGCTGTATCTGGACTTTCGCGTAGGGGAAATTTGGGTAATTATTGTTGAAGTAAATTCGTACGAAACGAAAATGAACGTAAACCGGGAAATTTTCTTAATAATCCGGAAAATCGCGAGGGTAATTATACCAATTTTCTCAGGATACAATAAGGACAGATATAAGTCGATATTTATATGAAACCAATATGTTATTTGGAACTCATATATTTATTAGCTATATCTGTACGAGTCTGTCGTATACGCTTTTATATGATTATTTTAAATCTTATAACTGCGTAGGGGAAATTTGGGTAATTATTCTAGAAAAGAATTCGTACGAACCCGGAAAATCGAGGGGATAATTTTCTAATTTCCGCAGGATACAATAAAGACAGGTATATTTGATATTTATATGAAACCAATATGTTATTTGGAATTTATATATTTATTGGGTACATCTGGACAAGGCTGTGGTATACACTGTTATACGATTTTTTTAAAATCTATACGTTATCTGTTTGTTATACGATTTTTTAAAAATGGTGTAATTGTGTAGGGTTCCTTCGGGTATAAAAGGGGTGGTCGACTTTTTCCACACAGAAATACGATAGGTACCACATTGTGGGAGAAGTATTTGAAACTTAGGGTGTCGGTAAGACTCGCCTACAAAACGAGCTGTCACCTATTGAGTTAAGTACGTATAGTATTTTCTGATTAGGGAAATTGTCGCCTGATGGCTATTAAAGAACCGCCTACGACCTTGGTTGTCCACCTCATTAACAATTTTCTATTTTCGATGTCCGGTTTTGTTTCTAATGGGAAAGCTATTTTTTTTTTTTTTTTTTGTTACTTGGTATTTACTTACATATTCCGGTCTCTTTGAGAATTATGGACGAATTTTTTGAATTCTACATTTTATACTATCTAGAAATATTTTCTAATAAGAATAACTGTTAAGCAGGTGCACAAGTAAATTATAATAATTTATTATTATAAACATTTTCGAAATATTTAATACATTAAATTAAATTAAAAAAAATAATAATAATAATACTAATACGATATAGTTTAGTATGATATGATAAATTTTACAGATAAAGTAATAATCTAGATCACGAAATACGTAATTTCTTGCAAAATTATCCGAGAAAACCTGCACCTGCTTAATTAAGATAAATACATTATTCAATTATATGATATATTATTATGATGAAATATCGTTTTTTCTTTCATTTTATACAATTCTATTAACTATGGTAATATATCAAATAGAATTGACTATTTGAAACAAACATCAAAGGCCAATCGAAAAAAAAAAAATCTTAAAAACCATTCGAGAAAAGAATATTTAACTGTATGAAATAAACGTCAAAGGCCATCCTAAAAAAAGAAGAATTTGGACAAATTAGAAAAAAGTAAAATGATTGTTGTTTAGGACAAATGTAAAAGTCCATTCGATAAAAGAAGAATTGGTTTAGACAAATTAGAAAAAAAAATGGAATGGTTGTTTAGGACAAATGTAAAAGGCCATTCAAGAAAAGAAGAATTGGCTAAATAAAATAAACGTCAAACGCCATTCAAAAAAACAAGAATTTGAACAAATTAGAAAAAAGAAGAATGATTGTTTAAGACAAATGTAAAAGTCCATTCGAGAAAAGAAGAATTGGTTTGGACAAATTAGAAAAAAGAAGAATGATTGTTTAGGACAAATGTAAAAGGCCATTCGAAAAAAGAAGAATTGGCTGTGTATGAAATAAACGTCAAAACGCCATTCAAAACGAGAAGAATTTGGACAAATTAGAAAAAAGTAGAATGGTTGTTTAGGACAAATGTAAAAGGCCATTCGAGAAAAGAAGAATTGGCTGTATAAAATAAACGTCAAAGGCTATCCAAAAAAAGAAGAATTTAGACAAATTAGACAAAAATAGAATGGTTGTTTAGGACAAATATAAAAGGCTATTCGAGAAAAGAAGAATTGGCTGTGTGAAATAAACGTCAAATGCCATAAAAAAAAAGAAGAATTTGTCGCTTGGGACGAATTCGAAAAAAAGTAAAATGGTTGTTTACAACAAACGTCGAAGGCTACGTGAGAAAAGAAGAATTGGCTGTGTTGGTATTAATGTAAAAATCCATTTAAAAAAAGAAGAATTAGCTGTTTAAAACAAACGTTAAATATCATAAAAAACTGTTGGCTGTTAGCAACAAATGTCAAAGACCATTTCCGAAAAATTGTTTATTTTACGAATTAACAAATTATGTTTTCTAATGATAAAAATGAATAATTGAATTGTTTCAAATGTATAATTTTATAAATAAACAATAAAAGTCGTATATAATTTGATATAAATAAAATATAGCAAAAGTAAATTTAGAATTTCAGGGCTTGGCTTTAGGTCTTGCTTCGCAAACAAGATAAGTTAAGAATGTTGTGAAGACCTTATGGCCTTATAACTCACTCTTAATGTCGTACAGCTTCATTATTTTTGATGGCTACTATTATTCTTCTTCTTCTTATATTTATCTATATACGTTAAGAAACACATGTGTAGGTATCAATAATCTTCATTAGTATATCAAATTCGTTTACAAAATAAAAAATTTTAAAATTACACAAACAAGAAAATAAGAATAAATGTCATAAGAGCCAAATATTATGTCAAATGTCAAAAATGACAAATATACAAATGCAAAACTGTCAAATATAATATAATTAGATAATTTAAACCAATCATTCTGGTTTGCAGTTAAAATGAACAACATAACTTGTAGACTGGTTTCGGCCTATTGGACCTCATCAGTACAAGGTATATATTATCCGTTAGCGAGCTTAACTAAAGAATAAGCTAAAACCACGATAGATATATGTCTAAACATTTTCAAAGACAATAACCGTTCAATTAAGAAAAAACAACTACTTCCTGGGCTATATGCCCCAACTGATGTTGGATTACACTTCAAAGTCAAACGGTGTTGGCATATCTAATAGATAATTTAAACCAATCATTCTGGTTTACAGTTAGAAGGAACAACATAACTTGTAGACCGGTTTCGGCCTATTGAGCCTCATCAGTACAAGATATATATTATCCGTCAGCGAGCTTAAAGCTTAATCGTTGACTGAAGAATAAGCTAAAACCACAAAACAATAACCGTTCAATTAAGAAAAAACAACTACTTCCTGGGCTATATGCCCCAACGGATATTGGACTACACTTCAAAGTCAAACAGGGTTGGCATATATAATAAATAATTTAAACCAATTATTCTGGTTTGCAGTTAAAAGGGACAACATAACTTGTAGACCGGTTTCGGCCTATTAGACCTCATCAGTACAAAGTATATGTTATCCGTTAACGAGCTTAAAGCATAATCGCTAACTGAAGAATAATTCAAAGACAATGACCGTTCAATGAAGAAAAAACAACTACTTTCTGGGCTGTATGCCCCAACGGATATTGGACTACATTTCAAAGTCAAACAGGGTTGGCATATCTAACAGATAATTTAAACCAACCATTCTGGTTTGCAATTAAAAAAAAACAACATAACTTGTAGACCGGTTTCGGCCTATTGAGCCTCATCAGTACAAAGTATATATTATCCGACAACGAGCTTAAAGCTTAATCGTTGACTGAAGAATAAGCTAAAACCACAAGACCATTACCGTTCAATTAAGAAAAAACAACTACTTCTTGGGCTATATGCCCCAACGGATATTGGACTACACTTCAAAGTCAAACAGGGTTGGCATATATAATAAATAATTTAAACCAATCATTCTGGTTTGCAGTTAAAAGGGACAACATAACTTGTAGACCGGTTTCGGCCTATTAGGCCTCATCAGTACAAAGTATATGTTATCCGTTAACGAGCTTAAAGCATAATCGCTAACTGAAGAATAATTCAAAGACAATGACAGTTCAATTAAGAAAAAACAACTACTTCCTGGGCTATATGCCCCAACGAATATTGGACTACACTTCAAAGTTAAACGGAATTGACATATCTAATAGATAATTTAAACCAATCATTCTGGTTTGCAATTAAAAGAAACAACATAACTCGTAGACCGGTTTCGGCCTATTGGGCCTCATCAGTACAAGATATATATTATCCGTCAGCGAGCTTAAAGCTTAATCGCTGACTGAAGAATAAGCTAAAACCACAAGACAATAACCGTTCAATTAAGAAAAAACAACTACTTCCTGGGCTATATGCCCCAACGGATATTGGACTACACTTCAAAGTCAAACAGGGTTAGCATATCTAATAGATAATTTAAACCAATCATTCTGGTTTGCAGTTAGAAGGGACAACATAACTTGTAGACCGGTTTCGGCCTATTAGGCCTCATCAGTACAAAGTATATGTTATCCATTAACGAGCTTAAAGCATAATCGCTAACTGAAGAATAATTCAAAGACAATGACCGTTCAATTAAGAAAAAACAACTACTTCCTGGGCTATATGCCCCAACGGATATTGGACTACACTTCAAAGTGAAACAGGGTTGGCATATATAATAAATAATTTAAACCAATCATTCTGGTTTGCAGTTAAAAGGGACAACATAACTTGTAGACCGGTTTCGGCCTATTAGGCCTCATCAGTACAAAGTATATGTCATCCGTTAACGAGCTTAAAGCATAATCGCTAACTGAAGAATAATTCAAAGACAATGACAGTTCAATTAAGAAAAAACAACTACTTCCTGGGCTATATGCCCCAACGGATATTGGACTACACTTCAAAGTTAAACGGAATTGACATATCTAATAGATAATTTAAACCAATCATTCTGGTTTGCAATTAAAAGAAACAACATAACTCGTAGACCGGTTTCGGCCTATCGGGCCTCATCAGTACAAGATATATATTATCCGTCAGCGAGCTTAAAGCTTAATCGCTGACTGAAGAATAAGCTAAAACCACAAGACAATAACCGTTCAATTAAGAAAAAACAACTACTTCCTGGGCTATATGCCCCAACGGATATTGGACTACACTTCAAAGTCAAACAGGGTTAGCATATCTAATAGATAATTTAAACCAATCATTCTGGTTTGCAGTTAGAAGGGACAACATAACTTGTAGACTGGTTTCGGCCTATTAGGCCTCATCAGTACAAAGTATATGTTATCCGTTAACGAGCTTAAAGCTTAATCGATGACTGAAGAATAAGCTAAAACCACAATCGATATATATCTATTCAGTAACGAAAGTGTAAACGATGTGATAGTAGCGACATCTTCACCTCCAACTCCAAACCAAAATTCAATCGATTTTAACAACCCCGTTT
Source organism: Altica lythri (assembly GCA_964028335.1). Classification (NCBI taxonomy): domain Eukaryota; kingdom Metazoa; phylum Arthropoda; class Insecta; order Coleoptera; family Chrysomelidae; genus Altica; species Altica lythri. The sequence goes on along the minus strand of OZ034811.1, from coordinate 17,663,548 downwards.
GATTTTAAAGTGTAGTCCAATATCCGTCGGGGCATATAGCCCAAGAAGTAGTTGTTTTTTCTTAGTTTAACGGTTATTGTATTTGAAAATGATTTTCAAAGCATGTAAAGCGTTATAATAGAATGATTTACATCGTTTAAACTCTAGAAAATGTCAATTGCCTTCTACTTCAAAAAAAAAAATAATACAAGTCTTGTAATTCGCTTTAAAGAGACCTTCCACGATATATAAACAAGTTATTTCAGTAAGAAATATTTTTAGAAATTGTTGAATAAATCTTATATTTTATGACATATAAATGTTACGTTACACGATATTAGCATAATAAGTATGGAAATGTGTGTGCGATTTTTTGTTTGTTTATTTGTTTGTGTATAAAACAACATTATTTTATAAAAATAATAAATAAATAGTTGTGTAATAAAATATTTGTTGAATTTCTACATAAATTTGTTTTTTTGATGACATTTTTCAAATTTAAACTTCTATTGCCATTCCTAGTTTAGGAAATTTTACATGTTTTTACTATTTGTAATCTTACGAATAAATGTTGACACGTTTGACAGTTCAGATATCAAATTTAAAGTTATTTACATTAAAAATTGACATATGACAGTTAAAATGTCAAAAGAATAAATACGAAAAATTCACTTTTTACATTTGACAGTCAAAATTCCAATTAACTGGAATTTACATTAAAATATCAAAGGATCTTTAAATTAATAATTTTCTTTATTAAAAAATAAATAAAAATAAAATATTAATTCCGCTTCCGTACTAAAATCAAGTTGAAAACGTGTTCACTAATTAACTGTTAACCAATTGATCGAACAAGAAATGGGCGTAACTGAATATAAAATTTATTTATATTGCTACGGTCGTCGGCTGAAACAAATAACGTTAATAAAAAAAATAAACATAAAAGAAACACGAGAAGTGCTTAGATGCGTGATTAGATTTTAATTATGATATTTATTCGTGTATTAATTAGTGTTGGATGGATATCCAACGGAGAATTCAGATTGGATTTTTTACAATTTTTTTGGCATTACACTAGTTTAATTATTAAAAAAAATTCAACCGGATATAAATTTTATAAAATTAATTAGTTTAAAACGTTTTAAAAATGTCAAATAATGATGCGGTTTTAAAACCGTACGCGGCAGAAAAAACGGATTGACAAAAAAATTGTTCAAAACGTGTTAAAAATGTCAAATAAGTGTCTTGGAAACATTTTAAATTTATTTTAAGATCGTTTTTAATAATGCGGTTTAAAACCGCACGCGGCAGAAAAAACGGATTGATAAAAAAATTGTTGAAATCGTATTAAAAATGTCAAATAAGTGTTTTGGAAACATTCTAAATTCATTTTAAGATCGTTTTTAATGATGCGGTTTTAAAACCGCACGCGGCAGAAAAAACGGAATGACAAAAAAATTGTTTAAACGTATTAAAAATGTCAAATAAGTGTCCTGGAAACATTTTAAGATCGTTTTTAATGATGCGGTTTTAAAACCGCACGCGGCAGAAAAAACGGATTGACAAAAAATTGTTCAAAACGTGTTAAAAAATGTCAAATAAATGTTTTGGAAACATTCTAAATTTATTTTAAGATCGTTTTTAATGATGCGGTTTTAAAACCGCATCCGGCAGAAAAAACGGATTGATAACAAATTGTTCAAAACTTGTTAAAAATGTCAAATAAGTGTCTTGGAAACATTTTAAGATCGTTTTTAATGATGCGGTTTTAAAACCGCACGCGGCAGAAAAAACGGATTGACAAAAAATTGTTTAAAACGTGTTAAAAATGTCAAATAAATGTTTGGAAAACATTCTAAATTTATTTTAAGATCGTTTTTAATGATGCGGTTTTAAAACCGCATCCGGCAGAAAAAACGAATTGATAACAAATTGTTCAAAACTTGTTAAAAATGTCAAATAAGTGTCTTGGAAACATTTTAAAATCGTTTTTAATGATGGGGTTTTAAAACCGCACGCGGCAGAAAAAACGGATTGACAAAAAATTGTTCAAAACGTGTTAAAAAATGTCAAATAAATGTTTTGGAAACATTCTAAATTTATTTTAAGATCCTTTTTAATGACGCGATTTTAAAACCGCACGCGGCAGAAAAAACGGATTGACAAAAAAATTGTTCAAAACGTTTTAAAAATGTCAAATAAGTGTCATGCAAACATTTTAAATGCATTTTAAGATCGTTTTTAATGTTGCGGTTTTAAAACCGCATCCGGCAGAAAAAACGGACTGATAACAAATTGTTCAAAACTTGTTAAAAATGTCAAATAAGTGTCTTGGAAACATTCTAAATGCATGTAAAGATCGTTTTTAATGACCGGCAGAAAAAACGGATTGATAACAAATTGTTCAAAATCTGTTAAAAATGTCAAATAAGTGTCTTGGAAACATTTTGAGATCGTTTTTAATGATGCGGTTTTAAAACCGCACGCGGCAGAAAAAACGGATTGACAAAAAAATTGTTCAAAACGTATTAAAAGTGTCTTGGAAACATTCTAAATTCATTTTAAGATCGTTTTTAATGATGTGGTTTTAAAACCGCTCGCGGCAAAAAAAACGCGTTGATACAAAATTGTACAAATTCTGTTTAAAAATATCAATTAACTGTCTTGAAAATATTCAAAACGAGTTTTAAGATTTTCATTTTACTATAAATATATCAATTCTCAGTAAAATATATAAATAAATAAATAAGACATAAAAAAAGGAAGATTGATCGGTGTTAAAAATGAAATGTGAAGAACGCAAAGGCGTTGACCGACTATTCAGATATCGAATAACTTTGAATAAATTTAAATATTAAATGCAACTTTAACCGGCATTAGCGATGCTTCCGTTCTTATTTTATGTTAATAAAATAAAAAAATAAAAGTATCTTCGCTTCTTCACTATTTTTCCTATATAAATAACATTTATACTATACGGGGGAATTACAAATTTTTTGTTAAAATTTGTAATTCCCTCGTATATCGAAAACTAAAAAAGTTATAAAAAAAATAGTTACATTTTTAAATTTGTGAGAAAATTTCCTATCTTTTGATAGGTTATAACTTTTTGTACGTTTACAAATAAAAAAGTTATTGAACTTTGAAATTTTTGTATATTTTTCAATTTCTACATTTTTATTAAGAAAGGTTCAAAATTAGGAAAAATTAAAAACGCTTGTAACTTTTTTATTTATTAACGTACAGAAAGTTATAACCTATCAAAAGAAAGGAAATTTTCTCAAAAATCCAAAATTCCAATTAGTTTTTTCATATCTTTTATAGTTTTCACTATACGGGGGAATTACAAAATTTTTGTTAAAATGTGTAATTCCCTCGTATATCGAAAACTAAAAAAGTTATAAAAAAAATAGTTACATTTTTAAATTTGTGAGAAAATTTCCTATCTTTTGATAGGTTATAACTTTTTGTACGTTTACAAATAAAAAAGTTATTGAACTTTGAAATTTTTGTATATTTTTCAATTTCTACATTTTTATTAACAAAGGTTCAAAATTAGGAAAAATTAAAAATGTTTGTAACTTTTTTATTTATTAACGTACAGAAAGTTATAACCTATCAAAAGAAAGGAAATTTTCTCAAAAATCCAAAATTCCAATTAGTTTTTTCATATCTTTTATAGTTTTCACTATACGGGGGAATTACAAAATTTTTGTTAAAATTTGTAATTCCCTCGTATATCGAAAACTAAAAAAGTTATAAAAAAAATAGTTACATTTTTAAATTTGTGAGAAAATTTCCTTTCTTTTGATAGGTTATAACTTTTTGTACGTTTACAAATAAAAAAGTTATTGAACTTTGAAATTTTTGTATATTTTTCAATTTCTACATTTTTATTAAGAAAGGTTCAAAATTAGGAAAAATTAAAAATGCTTGTAACTTTTTTATTTATTAACGTACAGAAAGTTATAACCTATCAAAAGAAAGGAAATTTTCTCAAAAATCCAAAATTCCAATTAGTTTTTTCATATCTTTTATAGTTTTCACTATACGGGGGAATTACAAAACTTTTGTTAAAATTTGTAATTCCCTCGTATATCGAAAACTAAAAAAGTTATAAAAAAAATAGTTACATTTTTAAATTTGTGAGAAAATTTCCTATCTTTTGATAGGTTATAATTTGATGTACGTCAACAAATAAAAAAGTTATCGAACTTTGAATGACAAGTGTCAAAATATAGCAAAACTGAAAGTTTTACGGATTTTAAAAGATTTATTTAATAAAATGTTGATCTATGCAAGAATGTATTGGCTAAGGAAGAGATAGATAGAGTAGAGAAGAGAAATGAAAATAAATTTATGAATGCAGTTCGAGTTTATATATGTAAAATCATGTTTATCAGAACAAGTCTGGGACATTTGAACATTTCTTATAACCATCTATAGAGTTCGATGTATTTTATAGGGTTTATTGCATAAAACGACATGCTTACGGATAATGTAAATATATATTCTACTTATAACCATATATAAATAAATGTTGTTGCTTTCATGTATTTTAACTAATAACATACTATTTACATTTATCATATTTAAACATTACTTATTAGATTGGAATTCCAATTTTTTAATTCAAAATTATAATTTCTTATGTGCTCTATATAGTAAAAGGCCATACGCTTATAGACATAAACTATTATTACTATTACATTTAACGTTATATTGGCAATTAGTGTTTGACATTTGAGTGTGAAAAGTGACAAGATTGAGAGTTTGAGTTTGACATTTAAGTGTAAAAAGTGACAAGATTGACATTTGACTTTATATTGACAGTCACAGTTTGACATTTTAGTGTAAAAAGTGACAATATTGACATTTGACTTTCTACTGACAGTTAGAGTTTGACATTTTAGTGTGAAAAGTCACAAGATTTTCATTGGACGTTATATTGACAATGAGAGTTTGACATTTGAGTGTGAAAAGTGACAAGATTGACATTTAATTAATATTGACATTTAGAGTTTGACATTTGAGTGTAGAAATATGTCAAATGTTAAATATGATAAATGAAAAATGTCAAAAGTGGCTATTATTAGAAATGATAAATATATCAAAAGTTGATACGATCATAGATGTGAACTTGTATGTGTTATTTCTACAAAATAAGAGTTTTTTAAGTAGATATTCAGTTCTAGATTTGAATTTATTTATTATAAATATTATTTATGTATATCTAGCGAGATAGAGATTAAGTATGAAATCGGATTATATAGAATAAAAGCGGTTTTGTTGCATAGTTGCTTGCGTATATTTTCAGTTGATTTGCAAGAAAATGTTAGAATGTTAAAAGCAGTAAATCATAGGTGCAATTATCAAGGTGGCCTGAAGCTTCTTTTAGTTTATAAATTGTGTACTTCCTTCTTCTATTATAAACGTATACCGATTACCTACCTTTCAAACCACCTGGAATATACAATTTATACATTATTCTTTATTTTTTTTTCTTATTCTGTACACTTAACTTTTTTTTCTACCCGTACTTATTTATATTCATTTATATATAGCTTCCTTGTAAACAATATTAAATATTGTTTTATTTTCTGGCAGCAAAATAAATTGATTTTCAGGTGTTCCATGAGGACAACCGATCTCTACAAGACACTTATTTGACATTTTTAACAAGTTTTGAACAATTTTTTGTCAATCCGTTTTTTCTGCCGCGTGCGGTTTTAAAACCGCATCATTAAAAACGATCTTAAAATGTTTCCAAGACACTTATTTGACATTTTTAACAAGTTTTGAACAATTTTTTGTCAATCCGTTTTTTCTGCCGCGTGCGGTTTTAAAACCGCATCATTAAAAACGATCTTAAAATAAATTTGGAATGTTTTCAAAACATTTATTTGACATTTTTAACACGTTTTAAACAATTTTTTGTCAATCCGTTTTTTCTGCCGCGTGCGGTTTTAAAACCGCATCATTAAAAACGATCTTAAAATGTTTCCAAGACACTTATTTGACATTTTTAACAAGTTTTGAACAATTTGTTATCAATCCGTTTTTTCTGCCGGATGCGGTTTTAAAACCGCATCATTAAAAACGATCTTAAAATGTTTCCAAGACACTTATTTGACATTTTTAACAAGTTTTGAACAATTTTTTGTCAATCCGTTTTTTCTGCCGCGTGCGGTTTTAAAACCGCATCATTAAAAACGATCTTAAAATAAATTTGGAATGTTTTCAAAACATTTATTTGACATTTTTAACACGTTTTAAACAATTTTTTGTCAATCCGTTTTTTCTGTCGCGTGCGGTTTTAAAACCGCATCATTAAAAACGATCTTAAAATGTTTCCAAGACACTTATTTGACATTTTTAACAAGTTTTGAACAATTTGTTATCAATCCGTTTTTTCTGCCGGATGCGGTTTTAAAACCGCATCATTAAAAACGATCTTAAAATGTTTCCAAGACACTTATTTGACATTTTTAACAAGTTTTGAACAATTTTTTGTCAATCCGTTTTTTCTGCCGCGTGCGGTTTTAAAACCGCATCATTAAAAACGATCTTAAAATGTTTCCAAGACACTTATTTGACATTTTTAACAAGTTTTGAACAATTTTTTGTCAATCCGTTTTTTCTGCCGGATGCGGTTTTAAAACCGCATCATTAAAAACGATCTTAAAATGTTTCCAAGACACTTATTTGACATTTTTAACAAGTTTTGAACAATTTTTTGTCAATCCGTTTTTTCTGCCGGATGCGGTTTTAAAACCGCATCATTAAAAACGATCTTAAAATAAATTTAGAATGTTTCCAAAACATTTATTTGACATTTTTAACACGTTTTGAACAATTTTTTGTCAATCCGTTTTTTCTGCCGCGTGCGGTTTTAAAACCGCATCATTAAAAACGATCTTAAAATGTTTCCAAGACACTTATTTGACATTTTTAACAAGTTTTGAACAATTTGTTATCAATCCGTTTTTTCTGCCGGATGCGGTTTTAAAACCGCATCATTAAAAACGATCTTAAAATGTTTCCAAGACACTTATTTGACATTTTTAACAAGTTTTGAACAATTTCTTATCAATCCGTTTTTTCTGCCGGATGCGGTTTTAAAACCGCATCATTAAAAACGATCTTAAAATGTTTCCAAGACACTTATTTGACATTTTTAACAAGTTTTGAACAATTTGTTATCAATCCGTTTTTTCTGCCGGATGCGGTTTTAAAACCGCATCATTAAAAACGATCTTAAAATAAATTTAGAATGTTTCCAAAACATTTATTTGACATTTTTAACACGTTTTAAACAATTTTTTGTCAATCCGTTTTTTCTGCCGCGTGCGGTTTTAAAACCGCATCATTAAAAACGATCTTAAAATGTTTCCAAGACACTTATTTGACATTTTTAACAAGTTTTGAACAATTTGTTATCAATCCGTTTTTTCTGCCGGATGCGGTTTCAAAACCGCATCATTAAAAACGATCTTAAAATGTTTCCAAGACACTTATTTGACATTTTTAACACGTTTTAAACAATTTTTTGTCAATCCGTTTTTTCTGCCGCGTACGGTTTCAAAACCGCGTCATTAAAAACGATCATAAACTTTGTTTGGATAGTTTCAAGATAGTTATTTGACATTTTTAATTGTTTTTCGTGTTAGAGTTTTATTTTTTGGCAGCAAAATAAATTAATTTTCAGGTGCTCCAACCCGCCGTCGGCGGTTGGCCATGAAAAAAACCAATCTCTACTATTTGGAAGGTTTGACCTTGAGACTTATTATAAGTAAAAGCGAAAGATGTTTTGATAGGAAATTGAAGCGGTTTAAATGAATGTGGTAGATCAGTTGGGTTAGTTAGCATTTTTTGTTGGCCCATTTTCTTTGACGTAACGCGCATTATAAAAATAAAATCAATTATGATTGGATAAAAGAATTTTTAATACCAGTTTAGAATATCGATTAAAAAAATCATTATAACAATTTCATGATCTACTTATTGGCGTCTAGATGACGCTTTATATAAAAAGAAACAATTATTTACACTTAATTGAATCGAAAATACGAGAACTATTCAAAAAGTAGTCGATCTTTGCCTTTTATAGTTTTCAATATACGGGAAAATTACAATCACATATGACAGTGATAGATGTGATTAAGATATGTCAGTAACAGTAACAGTTTTGACATATAACTATGATAGATATCATTGAGATATGACAAAATGACAATGAAACATATTATTGAGATGTGATTGAAACAGTTATCTTTGATATATAAAAGTGACAGTTGTTTTTGACTTATGACATTTGTAACGATTTTTTGTCAGTTACCGATCATTATAAGTAATGAATTATTTTCTAAAAGATTACGAGTTTGTTGGATATTTGATTTTATAGTGGGAAATATAAAGTGAGTGATAGAGACTGATGAACTTGTAGTGGAAGTCGTTTTCAATAGAAAAACCGATCTTGGAAAAGGTAATAACAATAATTCTAAGCAAGTTATGTGCGATTTCAAATGCTCATACCACCAATACAACATTAACTATTAGACTTCAAATGAATAAAACATCATTTTATCCACTTTTTTTTTTATTTTCTAATATATTAACTCTAACAAGAAAAACAATTAAAAATGTCAAATAACTGTCTTGAAACTATTCAAAACAAAGTTTAAGATCGATTTTAATGACGCGGGTTTGAAACCGCACGCGGCAGAAAAAACGCATTGACAAAAAAATTGTTAAAAATGTCAAATAAGTGTCTTGGAAACATTTTAAATGCATTTTAAGATCGTTTTTAATGATGCGGTTTCAAAACCGCATCCGGTAGAAAAAACGGATTGATAACAAATTGTTCAAAACTTGTTAAAAATGTCAAATAAGTGTCTTGGGAACATTCTAAATTCATTTTTAATCGTTTTTAATAATGCGGTTTTAAAACCGCACGCGGCAGAAAAAACGGATTGATAACAAATTGTTCAAAATCTGTTAAAAATGTCAAATAAGTGTCTTGGAAACATTTTAAATGTATTTTAAGATCGTTTTTAATGATGCGGTTTTAAAACCGCATCCGGCAGAAAAAACGGATTGATAACAAATTGTTCAAAATCTTTTAAAAATGTCAAATAAGTGTCTTGGAAACATTTTAAATGTATTTTAAGACCGTTTTTAATGATGCGGTTTTAAAACCGCATCCGGCAGAAAAAACGGATTGATAACAAATTGTTCAAAATCTGTTAAAAATGTCAAATAAGTGTCTTGGAAACATTTTAAATGTATTTTAAGATCGTTTTTAATGATGCAGTTTTAAAACCGCATCCGGCAGAAAAAACGGATTGATAACAAATTGTTCAAAATCTTTTAAAAATGTCAAATAAGTGTCTTGGAAACATTTTAAATGTATTTTAAGATCGTTTTTAATGATGCGGTTTTAAAACCGCATCCGGCAGAAAAAACGGATTGATAACAAATTGTTCAAAATCTGTTAAAAATGTCAAATAAGTGTCTTGGAAACATTTTAAATGTATTTTAAGATCGTTTTTAATGATGCAGTTTTAAAACCGCATCCGGCAGAAAAAACGGATTGATAACAAATTGTTCAAAATCTGTTAAAAATGTCAAATAAGTGTCTTGGAAACATTTTAAATGTATTTTAAGATCGTTTTTAATGATGCGGTTTTAAAACCGCATCCGGCAGAAAAAACGGATTGATAACAAATTGTTCAAAATCTGTTAAAAATGTCAAATAAGTGTCTTGGAAACATTTTAAATGTATTTTAAGATCGTTTTTAATGATGCGGTTTTAAAACCGCATCCGGCAGAAAAAACGGATTGATAACAAATTGTTCAAAATCTTTTAAAAATGTCAAATAAGTGTCTTGGAAACATTTTAAATGTATTCTAAGATCGTTTTTAATGATGCGGTTTTAAAACCGCATCCGGCAGAAAAAACGGATTGATAACAAATTGTTCAAAATCTGTTAAAAATGTCAAATAAGTGTCTTGGAAACATTTTAAATGTATTTTAAGATCGTTTTTAATGATGCAGTTTTAAAACCGCATCCGGCAGAAAAAACGGATTGATAACAAATTGTTCAAAATCTGTTAAAAATGTCAAATAAGTGTCTTGGAAACATTTTAAATGTATTTTAAGATCGTTTTTAATGATGCGGTTTTAAAACCGCATCCGGCAGAAAAAACGGATTGATAACAAATTGTTCAAAATCTTTTAAAAATGTCAAATAAGTGTCTTGGAAACATTTTAAATGTATTTTAAGATCGTTTTTAATGATGCGGTTTTAAAACCGCATCCGGCAGAAAAAACGGATTGATAACAAATTGTTCAAAATCTGTTAAAAATGTCAAATAAGTGTCTTGGAAACATTTTAAATGTATTTTAAGATCGTTTTTAATGATGCGGTTTTAAAACCGCATCCGGCAGAAAAAACGGATTGATAACAAATTGTTCAAAATCTTTTAAAAATGTCAAATAAGTGTCTTGGAAACATTTTAAATGTATTTTAAGATCGTTTTTAATGATGCAGTTTTAAAACCGCATCCGGCAGAAAAAACGGATTGATAACAAATTGTTCAAAATCTTTTAAAAATGTCAAATAAGTGTCTTGGAAACATTTTAAATGTATTTTAAGATCGTTTTTAATGATGCGGTTTTAAAACCGCATCCGGCAGAAAAAACGGATTGATAACAAATTGTTCAAAATCTGTTAAAAATGTCAAATAAGTGTCTTGGAAACATTTTAAATGTATTTTAAGATCGTTTTTAATGATGCGGTTTTAAAACCGCATCCGGCAGAAAAAACGGATTGATAACAAATTGTTCAAAATCTTTTAAAAATGTCAAATAAGTGTCTTGGAAACATTTTAAATGTATTTTAAGATCGTTTTTAATGATGCAGTTTTAAAACCGCATCCGGCAGAAAAAACGGATTGATAACAAATTGTTCAAAATCTGTTAAAAATGTCAAATAAGTGTCTTGGAAACATTCTAAATTCATTTTTAATCGTTTTTAATGATGCGGTTTTATAACCGCACGCGGCATTAAAAACGGATTGACAAAAAAATTGTTCAAAACGTGTTGAAAATGTCAAATAAGTGTCTTGGAAACATTTTAAATGTATTTTAAGATCGTTTTTAATGATGCGGTTTTAAAACCGCATCCGGCAGAAAAAACGGATTGATAAAAAAATTGTTCAAAATCTGTTAAATATGTCAAATAAGTCTCTTGGAAACATTCTAAATTCATTTTTAATCGTTTTTAATGATACGGTTTTATAACCGCACGCGGCAGAAAAAACGGATTGACAAAAAAATTGTTCAAAACGTGTTAAAAATGTCAAATAAGTGTTTTGGAAACATTTTAAATGCATTTTAAGATCGTTTTTAATGATGCGGTTTTAAATCCGCATCCGGCAGAAAAAAAAGCTGTCACTGCCACATTTTATTGAAATCTGTCACTTTCACATATCAATGACAGTTGTGACTGTCATATGTCAAAAAACAGCGCAATGACATCTGTCACTGTCACTTTATCTGTCACTATCATAAGTAAGAAAAACTGTCTTAATGACATTTCTCACTTTTCTCAATGATATCTGTCACTGTCATATGTCAAAACAAACTGTCATTATCACATCCTAATGATATCTGTCATTGTCATATGTTAAAAACAGTTCTCAAAGTAAATGAGAATATAGGAATGGTGTTGTTGTAATAATAAATACGGGGTGTGGTAATTAATTAATAAAATCTATATTTTAATAATAAAAAGAAAATTGAAGTAAAGGCCGGTGTATTATAAATTATTTGACCCAAATTGCAAATGTCAGCGACAGTATACAAAAAAACTTAACACGTATAGAAATTGTTATTAACAATTGTATATTATTAATTATAAGTTGCTCTTAATAGCCATACTTGTATCGATAATAATTATTTATTTATTAATAGCAATAATTAATTTTCACATTTACTTAATTTAAAAACATATTATGTTTATTATATATTTTATATACGAGGTTTATTTCAAAATTATCAACTTTATCGTCATATTAGCATCTTAGTGACATCTCTCACTGTCACATCTCAATGAAATCTGTCTATTTTAAATTTCAATTACAGCTATAACTGTCATATGTCAAAAAAAACTTTTACTGTCATATCTCGTTATAAAATTGCCACAAACGTCAAAAAAACTGTCAATAACGTCACATAACTGTCATAAACGTCAAATAACTGTCATAAACGTCAAATAACTATCATAAACGTCAAATAACTATCATAAACGTCAAATTACTATCATAAACGTCAAATAACTGTCATAATTGTCAAAAAAATGTGTTTTGTGGCGTGCAAATGTCATTTTTAGCTAATTTGACTTAAATCAAGAGCTAACTTCAAGTCAGTTATTTAAATTATGAATCAATTAGATTGGTAATAATCTAGTTTTTATAAGAAGCATTTACAGAGTGTGTAAATGAAAAATTTAAATAGGAATTCTCGTTTAAGACGTATATCTATGGATCTGTAAGTACCTTGTTAAGAGATGCAAACAATACCAATACAATGGGTTTAATGTGAACCATATATTCCTTGTAGGTAATTATCGAAAAAAATCACCCGACGCGAAAGCAATTGAATAACCAGCGCGTACGTGATTATACCGATGGAATGCTCTCTATCTACTCGCCCACATATTTAACTCTTCTTCTTCTTTTTATCTCTTATTTTATATTTTAATTCTTAAACATTAGAAAATATAGTTAAAAACTCTTTACGAAATTTGGTATATAGAATATTCTTATCACGAAAACGATTTTGGTCCAAATCGGTTAATCCTAGTGGTAAAATTTTTGTCAGTTTGATCTATAACTTTTGAACGGAATATCGTAAAGTTATGAAATTTGGTATATAGAATCCTTATGTCATATATAAGAACTCTATTGATTTTGATCGAAATCGAATAACTCTAACAGTGAAATTTTAACGGTTTTCTGAAACTGTGTGTATCAGAATATCGAACAAATTGTTATCAATCCGTTTTTTCTGCCGGATGCGGTTTTAAAACCGCATCATTAAAAACGATCTTAAAATGTGTTTCCAAAACACTTATTTGACATTTTTAACATGTTTTGAATAATTTTTTGTAAATCCGTTTTTTCTGCCGGATGCGGTTTTAAAACCGCATTGTTAAAAACGATCTTAAAATGCATTTAAAATGTTTCCAAAACACTTATTTGACATTTTTAACATGTTTTGAATAATTTTTTGTCAATCCGTTTTTTCTGCCGGATGCGGTTTTAAAACCGCATCATTAAAAACGATCTTAAAATGTTTCCAGGACACTTATTTGGCATTTTTAACAAGTTTTAAACAATTTGTTATCAATCCGTTTTTTCTGCCGGAAGCGGTTTTAAAACCGCATCATTAAAAACGATCTTAAAATGCATTTAAAATGTTTCCAAAACACTTATTTGACATTTTTAACACGTTTTGAACAATTTTTTGTCAATCCGTTTTTTCTGCCGGATGCGGTTTTAAAACTGCATTATTAAAAATGATCTTAAAATGCATTTAAAATGTTTCCAAAACACTTATTTGACATTTTTAACACGTTTTGAACAATTTTTTTGTCAATCCGTTTTTTCTGCCGCGTGCGGTATTAAAACCGCATCATTAAAAACGATCTTAAAATGTTTCCAGGACACTTATTTGGCATTTTTAACAAGTTTTAAACAATTTGTTATCAATCCGTTTTTTCTGCCGGATGCGGTTTTAAAACCGCATCATTAAAAACGATCTTAAAATGCATTTAAAATGTTTTCAAAACACTTATTTGACATTTTTAACACGTTTTGAACAATTTTTTGTCAATCCGTTTTTTCTGCCGGATGCGGTTTTAAAACCGCATCATTAAAAACGATCTTAAATGCATTTAAAATGTTTCCAAGACACTTATTTGACATTTTTAACACGTTTTGAACAATTTGTTATCAATCCGTTTTTTCTGCCGGATGCGGTTTTAAAACCGCATCATTAAAAACGATCTTAAAATCCATTTAAAATGTTTCCAAAACACTTATTTGACATTTTTAACACGTTTTGAACAATTTTTTGTCAATCCGTTTTTTCTGCCGGATACGGTTTTAAAACCGCATCATTAAAAACGATCTTAAAATGTTTCCAGGGACTTATTTGACATTTTTAACAAGTTTTAAAGAATTTGTTTTTAATCCGTTTTTTCTGCCGGATGCGGTTTTAAAACCGCATCATTAAAAACGATCTTAAAATGCTTTTAAAATGACACTTATTTGACGTTTTGAACAATTTTTTTGGCAATGCCTTTTTTCTGCCGGATGCGGTTTCAAAACATATTTAACTCTTCTTCTTTTTATCAACACACATAATTGTATCTCTTATTTTATATTTTAATTCTTAAACATTATAAAATACTCTTTATGAAATTTGGTATATAGAATGCTCTTATCACGAAAACGATTTTGGTCCAGATCGGTTAATCCCAATAGTAAAATTTTTGTTAGTTTGATCTATAACTCTTGAAAAGAATATCATAGGGTTATGAAATTTGGTATATAGAATCTTAATCTTAAACGGAAGATCACTAAAACTTAAAATTCTACACTGAAACTAAAACATTCTATAAAAAAATAATTTTATTAATTAATTTCCAAGATTATTAAGTAAATCGTCATTTGGTCGTTGTAATAATTCAACATTATCAGAAGTAATGATATTTTGTACGGGAGTAGGATTATTTTCCGGAAAACTCTGTCCTGAAATTGGAACCATATTTAACGTATTTTCTTGTTTTTTTGCTACCGATTCTTGTACTCTACAATAAAATAATAATAATAATAATACTAAACATCAATTGTCATCTCAAATGTCAAATATATCAACTCAGCTGTCAAATATGTCATCTTAAATGTCAAATATGTCAACGCAAACATTGAAAATCACTTAAAACATCAAATATGTAATCTCAAATGTCAAATGTGTCATCTTAAAGTCGAATATATCAACTCAGCTGTCAAATATGTTATCTCAAACAACGAAAGTCACTTAAAACTTCAATTGTCATCTCAAACGTCAAATGTGTTATCTTAACTGTCAAATATGTCATCTCAAATGTCAAGTAAGTCATTTTAAACGTCAAATATGTTATCTCAAACGTCAAATGTCATTTCAAACGTGAAATGTCATTTCAATTGTAAAATGTATTTTTAAACGTTAAATGTCATCTCAAACTAAATGTCACCTCAAACGTCAACTGTCATATCATACATCAAATGTTATCAGATTTGTCAACGTTTTTCATTATTCCACAGATGTAGTTTTGTAATCCTGTGTATAGATGGCGTAATATTAATAGAATTACGAGGATTGTTTGAAAAGTTTGAAGATAGTGAAAATGGTATCATTTTTCTATTGAAAAAACTAAATAACTACAAAAATTTCAAAGTTTAATAACTTTTTTATTTGTAGACGTACAAAAAGTTATAACCTATCAAAAGATTGGAAATTTTCTTTAAAATTTAGTAATGTTACAATTTTTCTTATAACTTTAATAATTTTCGATATACGAGGGAATTACAAATTTTAACAAAAATTTTGTAATTCCCCCGTATATTAAAAACCATAAAAGATATGAAAAAACTTATTGGAATTTTGGATTTCTGAAGAAATTTCCTTTCTTTTAATAGGTTATGACTTTATGTACGTTAATAAATAAAAAAGTTACAAGCATTTTTAATTTTTCGTAATTTTGAACTTTTGTTAATAAAAATGTAGAAATTGAAAAATATACAAAAATTTCAAAGTTTAATAACTTTTTTATTTGTAAACGTACAAAAAGTTATAACCTATCAAAAGATAGGAAATTTTCTCAAAAATTTAAAAATGCAACTATTTTATTTATAACTTTACTAGTTTTCGATATACGAGGGAATTACAAATTTTAACAAAAATTTTGTAATTCCCCTGTATATTGAAAACTATAAAATATATGAAAAAACTAATTGGAATTTTGGATTTTTGAGAAAATTTTCTATCTTTTGATAGGTTATATCTTTTTGTATGTTAATAAATAAAAAAGTTACGAGGGAATTACAAATTTTAACAAAAATTTTGTAATTCCCCTGTATATTGAAAACTATAAAAGATATGAAAAAACAAATTGGAATTTTGGATTTTTGAGAAAATTTCCTATCTTTTGATAGGTTATAACTTTTTGTACGTTAATTAATAAAAAAGTTACGAGGGAATTACAAATTTTAACAAAAATTTTGTAATTCCCCCGTATATTAAAAACTATAAAAGATATGATAAAACTAATTGGAATTTTGGATTTCTGAGAAAATTTCCTTTCTTTTGATAGGTTATAACTTTTTGTACGTTAATTAATAAAAAAGTTACGAGGGAATTACAAATTTTAACAAAAATTTTGTAATTCCCCCGTATATTCAAATCTATAAAAGATATGAAAAAACTAATTGGAATTTTGGATTTTTGAGAAAATTTCCTATCTTTTAATAGGTTATAACTTTTTGTACGTTAATTAATAAAAAAGGTACGAGGGAAATACAAATTTTAACAAAAATTTTGTAATTCCCCCGTATATTGAAAACTATAAAAGATATGAAAAAACTAATTGGAATTTTGGATTTCTGAGAAAATTTCCTTTCTTTTAATAGGTTATAACTTTTTGTCGGTTTCTAAATATAAAAGTTATTGTATTTTTAATTTTTTTTTTAGAAAATGGTAACGTACAGCTCTCTGAACAAGTCTCCTATTAGCTATTTTATATTCTTAATAAGAAACTTTTCAAATAACCCTCGTATCAATAGAAATGTATGAAATTGATTAATTCAGAATTTGAATTATTTTGTATATTTTATAATTTTTTTACCTGTTTAATTCCTCTTCTAATTTTGATAATCGATTTAATAAATTATGTAAATTATTAGCACGTTCCCGTTCCTTTTCCTTATCTTTAACCAATTCTTTATTATTATCTTTGCTTTCCTACATTTGATAGATAATACGTTACTTTTTTTTAATGTATTTATTTACTTGTTTAAATACTTACAGGTTCCATTTGTTATTGTTAATTATTAAAAGCAAATTTGTTCACAATAAATTTTTTTACATCTAAACCAAAATTTCAATATGACAAACTAATTATTTGACATTTCGTTTAAGTTTCCCAAGAAGATTAGAAAAATTGTGGATTCTTGATTTTATATGTTTTATGAATTAACTAGCTAACCCGACGGACTTCATACCGCAAATCATTTATGTCATTCTTCTTCCCCCGTATATTGAAAACTATAAAAGATATGAAAAAACTAATTGGAATTTTGAATTTTTGAGAAAATTTCCTTTCTTTTGATAGGTTATAACTTTATGTACGTTAATAAATAAAAAAGTTACTAGCTTTCTTAATTTTTCGTAATTTGAACTTTTGTTAATCAAGATGTAGAAATTGAAAAATATACAAAAATTTCAAAGTTCAATAACTTTTTTATTTGTAAACGTACAAAAAGTTATAACCTATCAAAAGATAGGAAATTTTCTTACAAATTTAAAAACGTAACTATTTTTTTTATAACTTTTTTAGTTTTAGATATACGAGGGAATTACAAATTTTAACAAAAATTTTGTAATACCCCCGTATATTGAAAGCTATAAAAGATATGAAAAAACTATTTGGAATTTTGGATTTTTGAGAAAATTTCCTTTCTTTTGATAGGTTATAACTTTATGTACGTTAATAAATAAAAAAGTTACGAGGGAATTACAAATTTTAACAAAATTTTTGTAATTCCCCCGTATATTGAAAACTATAAAAGGTATGATAAAACCAATTCGAATTTTGGATTTTTGAGAAAATTTCCTTTCTTTTGATAGGTTATAACTTTATGTACGTTAATAAATAAAAAAGTTACGAGGGAATTACAAATTTTAACAAAATTTTTGTAATTCCCCCGTATATTGAAAACTATAAAAGGTATGATAAAACCAATTCGAATTTTGGATTTTTGAGAAAATTTCCTTTCTTTTGATAGGTTATAACTTTATGTACGTTAATAAATAAAAAAGTTACGAGGGAATTACAAATTTTAACAAAATTTTTGTAATTCCCCCGTATATTGAAAACTATAAAAGGTATGATAAAACCAATTCGAATTTTGGATTTTTGAGAAAATTTCCTTTCTTTTGATAGGTTATAACTTTATGTACGTTAATAAATAAAAAAGTTACGAGGGAATTACAAATTTTAACAAAATTTTTGTAATTCCCCCGTATATTGAAAACTATAAAAGGTATGATAAAACCAATTCGAATTTTGGATTTTTGAGAAAATTTTCTTTCTTTTGATAGGTTATAACTTTATGTACGTTAATAAATAAAAAAGTTACGAGGGAATTACAAATTTTAACAAAATTTTTGTAATTCCCCCGTATATTGAAAACTATAAAAGGTATGATAAAACCAATTCGAATTTTGGATTTTTGAGAAAATTTTCTTTCTTTTGATAGGTTATAACTTTTTGTACGTTAATTAATAAAAAAGTTACGAGGGAATTACAAATTTTAACAAAAATTTTGTAATTCCCCCGTATATTCAAATCTATAAAAGATATGAAAAAACTAATTGAAATTTTGGATTTTTGAGAAAATTTCCTTTCTTTTGATAGGTTATAACTTTATGTACGTTAATAAATAAAAAAGTTACGAGGGAATTACAAATTTTAACAAAAATTTTGTAATTCCCCCGTATATTGAAAACTATAAAAGGTATGATAAAACCAATTCGAATTTTGGATTTTTGAGAAAATTTCCTTTCTTTTGATAGGTTATAACTTTATGTACGTTAATAAATAAAAAAGTTACGAGGGAATTACAAATTTTAACAAAATTTTTGTAATTCCCCCGTATATTGAAAACTATAAAAGGTATGATAAAACCAATTCGAATTTTGGATTTTTGAGAAAATTTCCTTTCTTTTGATAGGTTATAACTTTATGTACGTTAATAAATAAAAAAGTTACGAGGGAATTACAAATTTTAACAAAATTTTTGTAATTCCCCCGTATATTGAAAACTATAAAAGGTATGATAAAACCAATTCGAATTTTGGATTTTTGAGAAAATTTTCTTTCTTTTGATAGGTTATAACTTTATGTACGTTAATAAATAAAAAAGTTACGAGGGAATTACAAATTTTAACAAAATTTTTGTAATTCCCCCGTATATTGAAAACTATAAAAGGTATGATAAAACCAATTCGAATTTTGGATTTTTGAGAAAATTTTCTTTCTTTTGATAGGTTATAACTTTTTGTACGTTAATTAATAAAAAAGTTACGAGGGAATTACAAATTTTAACAAAAATTTTGTAATTCCCCCGTATATTCAAATCTATAAAAGATATGAAAAAACTAATTGGAATTTTGGATGTTTGATAAAATTTCCTATCTTTTGATAGGTTATAACTTTATGTACGTTAATAAATAAAAAAGTTACGAGGGAATTACAAATTTTAACAAAAATTTTGTAATTCCCCCGTATATTGAAAACTATAAAAGATATGAAAAAACTAATTGGAATTTTGGATTTTTGAGAAAATTTCCTTTCTTTTGATGGGCTACATCTTTTTGTATGTTAATAAATAAAAAGTTACGAGGGAATTACAAATTTTAACAAAAATTTTGTAATTCCCCCGTATATTCAAAACTATAAAAGGTATGAAAAAACTAATTGAAATTTTGGATTTTTGAGAAAATTTCCTTTCTTTTGATAGGTTATAACTTTATGTACGTTAATAAATAAAAAAGTTACGAGGGAATTACAAATTTTAACAAAATTTTTGTAATTCCCCCGTATATTGAAAACTATAAAAGGTATGATAAAACCAATTCGAATTTTGGATTTTTGAGAAAATTTCCTCTCTTTTGATAGGTTATAACTTTCTGTACGTTAATAAATAAAAAAGTTACGAGGGAATTACAAATTTTAACAAAAATTTTGTAATTCCCCCGTATATTGAAAACTATAAAAGATATGAAAAAACTAATTGGAATTTTGGATTTTTGAGAAAATTTCCTTTCTTTTGATGGGCTACATCTTTTTGTATGTTAATAAATAAAAAGTTACGAGGGAATTACAAATTTTAACAAAAATTTTGTAATTCCCCCGTATATTGAAAACTATAAAAGGTATGATAAAACCAATTCGAATTTTGGATTTTTGAGAAAATTTTCTTTCTTTTGATAGGTTATAACTTTTTGTACGTTAATTAATAAAAAAGTTACGAGGGAATTACAAATTTTAACAAAAATTTTGTAATTCCCCCGTATATTCAAAACTATAAAAGATATGAAAAAACTAATTGGAATTTTGGATTTTTGAGAAAATTTCCTTTCTTTTGATGGGCTACATCTTTTTGTATGTTAATAAATAAAAAGTTACGAGGGAATTACAAATTTTAACAAAAATTTTGTAATTCCCCCGTATATTCAAAACTATAAAAGGTATGAAAAAACTAATTGAAATTTTGGATTTTTGAGAAAATTTCCTTTCTTTTGATAGGTTATAACTTTATGTACGTTAATAAATAAAAAAGTTACGAGGGAATTACAAATTTTAACAAAATTTTTGTAATTCCCCCGTATATTGAAAACTATAAAAGGTATGATAAAACCAATTCGAATTTTGGATTTTTGAGAAAATTTTCTTTCTTTTGATAGGTTATAACTTTATGTACGTTAATAAATAAAAAAGTTACGAGGGAATTACAAATTTTAACAAAAATTTTGTAATTCCCCCGTATATTGAAAACTATAAAAGATATGAAAAAACTAATTGGAATTTTGGATTTTTGAGAAAATTTCCTTTCTTTTGATGGGCTACATCTTTTTGTATGTTAATAAATAAAAAGTTACGAGGGAATTACAAATTTTAACAAAAATTTTGTAATTCCCCCGTATATTCAAAACTATAAAAGGTATGAAAAAACTAATTGAAATTTTGGATTTTTGAGAAAATTTCCTTTCTTTTGATAGGTTATAACTTTATGTACGTTAATAAATAAAAAAGTTACGAGGGAATTACAAATTTTAACAAAATTTTTGTAATTCCCCCGTATATTGAAAACTATAAAAGGTATGATAAAACCAATTCGAATTTTGGATTTTTGAGAAAATTTCCTTTTTTTTGATAGGTTATAACTTTATGTACGTTAATATATAAAAAAGTTACGAGGGAATTACAAATTTTAACAAAAATTTTGTAATTCCCCCGTATATTGAAAACTATAAAAGATATGAAAAAACTAATTGGAATTTTGGATTTCTAAGATAATTTCCTTTCTTTTAATAGGTTATAATTTTCTGTACGTTAATAAATAAAAAAGTTACAATCATTTAGAAATGTGACTATAACTTTTAATGAATTTTACCATTTTGTAACGGTTTTTACCACTTTTTTTACCAATTATTAACGAATTTCCCCGTTTTTTAACGATTTTTCCCATTTTTAACGATATTATCTAAATTTTTTATATTATCACGCTTTTTCTTAGTGTAATTTACATATTTCTATACCAAAATATAAAAAAAGTAAGAAATTAATAAAAATAAAATTGAGTAGATTAATTAATAAAATGAAATTTCCATTTACATGTAAACTAATTGGTTTACTGTAAAAATTTTGCCTACAGGTGTTCATTCGAATGCCTCTTTCAACATAAAAGGTGGAGTCACTATTTTTTAATTTATTTTTTTATTTATTTATTTATAATTTAACAGAATCGTATTCAATAATATATATTTTGATATATAGTTTCTTAATTCTTTTTAAAACGGATTAAAACTCATAATTTTACAATTTCATTTCTGCGAGGGTCGAGAAACGGTTCGGATTTATGGAATTTCCGCTGTTTCCACTTAAATTTAAATGTTTCATATTTCTGAATTTGCTTAAAACGCGCATTTAGAAAATTGTGTAAAATTTTAAAAGAATTGTTTTAAAAATGTCATTTAAATGACAGATTATCACTAATTTTGACATTTAAATGAAAGTTGACGTAAACAAGCTTCAAAAATGACACTTAATTGACAGTTTAACAATAAATTTAACATTTAAATGACATTTGACGTAAACAAACTTTAAAAATAAGATTTAGATGACAGATAAAAACTAAATTTGACATTTAAATGACAGTTGACGTAAACAAACTATAAAAATGACACTTAATTGACAGTGTAACAATAAATTTGACATTTAAATGACAGTTGACGTAAACAAACTTAAAAAATGACAGTTTAACAATAAATTTGACATTTAAATGACAGTTGACCTAAACAAACTTCAAAAATGAGATTTAGATGACAGATGACAACTAAATTTGACATTTAAATGACAGTTGACCTAAACAAACTTCAAAAATGACACTTAATTGACAGTTTAACAATAAATTTGACATTTAAATGACAGTTGACGTAAACAAACTTCAAAAATGACACTTAATTGACAGTTTAACAATAAATTTGACATTTAAATGACAGTTGACGTAAACAAACTTCAAAAATGAGATTTAGATGACAGATGACAACTAAATTTGACATTTAAATGACAGTTGATGTAAACAAACTTAAAAAATGAGTTTTAGATGACAGATGACAACTAAATTTGACATTTAAATGACAGTTGATGTAAACAAACTTAAAAAATGAGTTTTAGATGACAGATGACAACTAAATTTGACATTTAAATGACAGTTGACGTAAACAAACTTCAAAAATGACAATTAATTGACAGTTTAACAATAAATTTGACATTTAAATGACAGTTGACGTAAACAAACTTCAAAAATGAGATTTAGATGACAGATGACAACTAAATTTGACATTTAAATGACAGTTGACGTAAACAAACTTCAAAAATGACACTTAATTGACAGTTTAACAATAAATTTGACATTTAAATGACAGTTGACCTAAACAAACTTTAAAAATGAGATTTAGATGACAGATGACAACTAAATTTGACATTTAAATGACAGTTGACGTAAACAAACTTCAAAAATGACACTTAATTGACAGTTTAACAATAAATTTGACATTTAAATGACAGTTGACGTAAACAAACTTCAAAAATGACACTTAATTGACAGTTTAACAATAAATTTGACATTTAAATGACAGTTGACCTAAACAAACTTCAAAAATGAGATTTAGATGACAGATGACAACTAAATTTGACATTTAAATGACAGTTGACGTAAACAAACTTCAAAAATGACACTTAATTGACAGTTTAACAATAAATTTGACATTTAAATGACAGTTGACCTAAACAAACTTCAAAAATGAGATTTAGATGACAGATGACAACTAAATTTGACATTTAAATGACAGTTGACGTAAACAAACTTCAAAAATGACACTTAATTGACAGTTTAACAATAAATTTGACATTTAAATGACAGTTGACGTAAGCAAACTTCAAAAATGACACTTAATTGACAGTTTAACAATAAATTTGACATTTAAATGACAGTTGACGTAAACAAACTTCAAAAATGAGATTTAGATGAGGGATGACAACTAAATTTGACATTTAAATGACAGTTGATGTAAACAAACTTAAAAAATGACACTTAATTGACAGTTTAATAATAAATTTGACATTTAAATGACAGTTGACGTAAACAAACTTCAAAAATGACACTTAATTGACAGTTTAACAATAAATTTGACATTTAAATGACAGTTGACGTAAACAAACTTCAAAAATGACAATTAATTGACAGTTTAACAATAAATTTGACATTTAAATGACAGTTGACGTAAACAAACTTCAAAAATGACACTTAATTGACAGTTTAACAATAAATTAGACATTTAAATGACAGTTGACGTAAACAAACTTCAAAAATGAGATTTAGATGACAGATGACAACTAAATTTGACATTTAAATGACAGTTGACGTAAACAAACTATAAAAATGACACTTAATTGACAGTGTAACAATAAATTTGACATTTAAATGACAGTTGACGTAAACAAACTTAAAAAATGACAGTTTAACAATAAATTTGACATTTAAATGACAGTTGACCTAAACAAACTTCAAAAATGAGATTTAGATGACAGATGACAACTAAATTTGACATTTAAATGACAGTTGACGTAAACAAACTTCAAAAATGACAATTAATTGACAGTTTAACAATAAATTTGACATTTAAATGACAGTTGACGTAAACAAACTTCAAAAATGACAATTAATTGACAGTTTAACAATAAATTTGACATTTAAATGACAGTTGACGTAAACAAACTTCAAAAATGACACTTAATTGACAGTTTAACAATAAATTAGACATTTAAATGACAGTTGACGTAAACAAACTTCAAAAATGAGATTTAGATGACAGATGACAACTAAATTTGACATTTAAATGACAGTTGACGTAAACAAACTTCAAAAATGACACTTAATTGACAGTTTAACAATAAATTTGGCATTTAAATGACAGTTGACCTAAACAAACTTCAAAAATGAGATTTAGATGACAGATGACAACTAAATTTGACATTTAAATGACAGTTGATGTAAACAAACTTAAAAAATGAGTTTTAGATGACAGATGACAACTAAATTTGATATTTAAATGACAGTTGACGTAAACAAACTTCAAAAATGACAATTAATTAACAGTTTAACAATAAATTTGACATTTAAATGACAGTCGACGTAAACAAACTTCAAAAATGAGATTTAGATGACAGATGACAACTAAATTTGACATTTAAATGACAGTTGACGTAAACTAACTTCAAAAATGACACTTAATTGACAGTTTAATAATAAATTTAACAATTGGTATAAATAAACTGCAAAAATGAAATTTTTTATTAGGAGCAGCGAACTTTGGCTAACTAAACCTTTAGAACAAATTAAAAATAGAGTAACATAAAATAATAATAACAAAAAAAAATAAAAGAATGTATAAAAAAAAAGGGTAATAACATGCTTTCATCTTAGCTAACCCAAAGGTAATCATAGAGACGAAACTATTAATTATGGCCGATTTGCATATTCTGAAAGATGTGGAAGTCAGCGAAGAAACAGAGTATTTAGTGTTATACTTCGGGCTGCTTACCTTATAAATCTTTTAATATCAATCAATCAACTTATTGAGATATTTTTTGTTAAAATTTGTAATTCCCTCGTATATCGAAAACTAAAAAAATTATAAAAAAATTAGTAACATTTTTAAATTTGTAAGAAAATATCCTATCTTTTGATAGGTTATAACTTTTTCTACGTTTACAGATAAAAAAGTTATCGAACTTTGAAATTTTTGTATTTTCATTTTCTACATTTTTATTAACAGTTCAAAATTACGAAAAATTAAAAACTCTAGTAACTTTTTTATTTATTAACGTACATAAAGTTATAACCTATCAAAAGAAAGGAAATTTTCTCACAAATCCAAAATTCCAATTAGTTTTTTCATATCTTTTATAGTTTTTAATATACGGGGGAATTACAAAATTTTTGTTAAAATTTGTAATTCCCTCGTAACTTTTTTATTTATTAACGTACAAAAAGTTATAACCTATTAAAAGATAGGAAATTTTCTTAAAAATCCAAAATTCAAATTAGTTTTTTCATATCTTTTATAGTTTTCAATATACGGGGGAATTACAAAATTTTTGTTAAAATTTGTATTTCCCTCGTAACTTTTTTATTTATTAACGTACAAAAAGTTATAACCTATTAAAAGATAGGAAATTTTCTTAAAAATCCAAAATTCAAATTAGTTTTTTCATATCTTTTATAGTTTTCAATATACGGGGGAATTACAAAATTTTTGTTAAAATTTGTATTTCCCTCGTAACTTTTTTATTAATTAACGTACAAAAAGTTATAACCTATTAAAAGAAAGGAAATTTTCTCAAAAATCCAAAATTCCAAACAGTTTTTTCATACCTTTTATAGGTTTGAATATACGGGGGAATTACAAAATTTTTGTTAAAATTTGTAATTCCCTCGTAACTTTTTTATTTATTAACGTACATAAAGTTATAACCTATCAAAAGAAAGAAAATTTTCTTAAAAATCCAAAATTCGAATTGGTTTTATCATACCTTTTATAGTTTTCAATATACGGGGGAATTACAAAATTTTTGTTAAAATTTGTTATTCCCTCGTAACTTTTTTATTTATTAACATACATTAAGTTATAACCTATCAAAAGCAAGGAAATTTTCTTAAAAATCCAAAATTCTAATTACTTTTTTTATATTTGTTATAGTTTTTAATATACGGGGGAATTACAAAATTTTTGTTAAAATTTGTAATTTCCTCGTAACTTTTTTATTTATTAACAAACATAAAGTTATAACCTATCAAAAGAAAGGAAATTTTCTCTAAAAACCAACATTTCAATTAGTTGTTTCATATCTTTTATAGTTTTCAATATACGGGGTAATTACAAAATTTTTGTTAAAATTTGTAATTCCCTCGTATATTGAAAACTAAAAAAGTTATAAAAAAAATAGTTACATTTTAAAATTTGTGAGAAAATTTCCTATCTTTTGATAGGTTATAACTTTTTGTACGTTTACAAATAAAAAAGTTATCTAACTTTGAAATTTTTGTATATTTTTCAATTTCTACATTTTTTATTAACAAAAGTTCAAATTACGATAAATTAAAAAGGTAATTACTTTTTTATTTATTAACGTACATAAGGTTATAATCTATCAAAAGAAAGGAAATTATCTCAGAAATCCAAAATTCCAATTAGTTTTTTCATATCCTTTATAGTTTTCAATATATGGGGGAATTACAAAAGTTTGTTAAAATTTGTAATTCCCTCGTATATCGAAAACTAAAAAAATTTTAACAAAAATAGTTACATTTATAAATTTGTAAGAAAATTTCCTATCTTTTGATAGGTTATAACTTTTTGTACGTTTACAAATAAAAAAGTTATCGAACTTTGAAATTTTTGTAATTTTATTAACAAAAGTTTAAAATTACAAAAAAATAAAAATGCTTATAACTTTTTTATTTATTAACGTACAGGAAATTATAACCTATCAATAGAAAGGAAATTATCTCAGAAATCCAAAATTCCAATTAGTTTTTTCATATCTTTTATAGTTTCCAATATACGGGGGAATTACAAAAGTTTGTTAAAATTTGTAATTCCCTCGTATATCGAAAACTAGAAAAGTTATAAAAAAAATAGTAACATTTCTAAATTTTTGAGAGAGTTTCCTATCTTTTGATAGGCTATAACTTTTTGTATGTTTACAAATAAAAAAGTTATCGAACTTTGAAATTTTTCTATATTTTTCAATTTCTACATTTTTTTTTAACAAAAGTTCAAATTACGATAAATTAAAAAAGCTAGTAACTTTTTTATTTATTAACGTACATAAAGTTATAACATATTAAACGAAAGGAAATTTTCTCAGAAATCCAAAAATCCAATTAGTTTTTTCATATCTTTTATAGTTTTCAATATACGGGGGAATTACAAAATTTTTGTTAAAATTCGTATTTCCCTCGTATATCGAAAACTAGAAAAGTTATAAAAAAAATAATAACATTTCTATATTTTTGATAAAATTTCCTTTCTTTTGATAGGTTATAACTTTTTGTACGTTTACAAATAAAAAAGTTATCGAACTTTGAAATTTTGATATACGAGGGATTTCAATTTTCTCATTTCTAACTGATTGAAAATAATCAAATAAAACATACCTTTAACATAAATTGAAAAGTTGCAAATAAAAACATCACACAAATAATCACAGAATTGTCGAACACATGGGGAAACACAAATAAAAACACACGAAAAGAAGAAAAAAGAGGAAAAAAAAAGAAAAGTTGATCGCGATTCGAACGTACGTAAGTAAATTCGTGTTATAAATCTTGTTTCGTTGTAGAAAAGAAGATGAAGAACGGATCACGGTCTGTTGGTGAGTGTGTGATAGAAAGAACAATTTATATCTCAGCTCAGCTGGTCAACAAAACTGGAATCAGAGCTCCCGCCATGCTCGACCAACACCATTAAAAGGCCAATGGGCAATTTTTTTTTTTCATTTTTATTTTTTTAGGGTGCATTACACCCAATTTCTTAAAATTTATTATTTTATTACTAATTTTATTAATTGTTCCAATAAAATTTGCTACGTTGCCATATCTGTATTAGTTTCCGTGATATCTGAGCTATTTTATTTTTTCGATAAAACGTTTTTTTACATATTTTGTAATTTTAAACTGTAATTTAAAGGATTTTTAATTTCCCATCAAATGAAATAAACAGCGTTGCCATATCTCTTTTAGTTTCCGAGATATTGATAAAAATGTAAGGGAACGTAATTTTTTCGATAAAACCGTCTATCTCGGTTGTTTTTTTACATATTTTGTAATTTTAAAATGTAATTTAAAGGATTTTTAATTTCTTATCAAATAAAATAAACAGCGTTGCCATATCTCTTTTAGTTTCCGAGATATTGATAAAAATGTAAGGCAGTGTAATTTTTTCGATAAAACGGTCTATCTCGGTTGTTTTTTTACATATTTTGTAATTTTAAACTGTAGATTAAAGAATTTTTAATTTTCTATTAAATAAAGTAAACAGCGTTGCCATATCTCTTTTAGTTTCCGAGATATTGATAAAAATGTAAGAGGACGTAATTTTTTCGATAAAACGGTCTATTTCGGTTGTTTTTTTACATATTTTGTAATTTTAAACTGTAGATTAAAGAATTTTTAATTTTCTATTAAATAAAGTAAACAGCGTTGCCATATCTCTTTTAGTTTCCGAGATATTGATAAAAATGTAAGGGAACGTAATTTTTTCGATAAAACGGTCTATCTCGGTTGTTTTTTTACATATTTTCTAATTTTAAACTGTAGTTTAAAGGACTTTTAATTTTCTATCAAATAAAGTAAACAGCGTTGTCATATCTCTTTTAGTTTCCGAGATATTAATAAAAATGTAAGAAATCATAATTTTTTCGATAAAACGTTCTATCTCGGTTGTTTTTTTACATATTTTGTAATTTTAAACTGTAGTTTAAAGGATTTTTAATTTCCCATCAAATAAAGTAAACAGCGTTGCCATATCTCTTTTAGTTTCCGAGATATTAATAAAAATGTAAGAAATCATAATTTTTTCGATAAAACGTTCTATCTCGGTTGTTTTTTTACATATTTAGTAATTTTAAACTGTAGTTTAAAGGATTTTTAATTTCCTATCAAATAAAATAAACAGCGTTGCCATATCTCTTTTAGTTTCCGAGATATTGATGAAAATGTAAGGTAGCGTAATTTTTTCGATAAAACGGTCTATCTCGCTTGTTTTTTTACATATTTTCTAATTTTAAACTGTAGTTTAAAGTATTTTTAATTTCCCATCAAATGAAATAAACAGCGTTGCCATATCTCTTTTAGTTTCCGAGATATTGATAAAAATGTAAGGGAACGTAATTTTTTCGATAAAACCGTCTATCTCGGTTGTTTTTTTACATATTTTGTAATTTTAAAATGTAATTTAAAGGATTTTTAATTTCTTATCAAATAAAATAAACAGCGTTGCCATATCTCTTTTAGTTTCCGAGATATAGATAAAAATGTAAGGCAGTGTAATTTTTTCGATAAAACGGTCTATCTCGGTTGATTTTTACATATTTTATAATTTTAAAATGTAGTTTAAAGGATTTTTAATTTCCTATCAACTAAAGTAAACAGCGTTGCCATATCTCTTTTAGTTTCCGAGATATTGATAAAAATGTAAGAGGACGTAATTTTTTCGATAAAACGGTCTATTTCGGTTGTTTTTTTACATATTTTGTAATTTTAAACTGTAGATTAAAGAATTTTTAATTTTCTATTAAATAAAGTAAACAGCGTTGCCATATCTCGTTTAGTTTCCGAGATATTGATAAAAATGTAAGGGAACGTAATTTTTTCGATAAAACCGTCTATCTCGGTTGTTTTTTTACATATTTTGTAATTTTAAACTGTAGATTAAAGAATTTTTAATTTTCTATTAAATAAAGTAAACAGCGTTGCCATATCTCTTTTAGTTTCCGAGATATTGATAAAAATGTAAGGGAACGTAATTTTTTCGATAAAACGGTCTATCTCGGTTGTTTTTTTTACATATTTTCTAATTTTAAACTGTAGTTTAAAGGATTTTTAATTTCCTATCAAATAAAGTAAACAGCGTTGCCATATCTCTTTTAGTTTCCGAGATATTGATAAAAATGTAAGGAAGCGTAATTTTTTCGATAAAACGGTCTATCTCGGTTGTTTTTTGACATATTTTGTAATTTTAAACTGTAGTTTAAAGTATTTTTAATTTTCTATCAAATAAAGTAAACAGCGTTGCCATATCTCTTTTAGTTTCCGAGATATTGATAAAAATGTAAGAGGACGTAATTTTTTCGATAAAACGGTCTATCTCGGTTGTTTTTTGACATATTTTGTAATTTTAAACTGTAGTTTAAAGAATTTTTAATTTCCTATCAAATAAAATAAACAGTGCTGCCATATCTCTTTTACTTTCCGAGATATTGATAAAAATGTAAGAGGACGTAACTTTTTCGATAAAACGGTCTATTTCGGTTGTTTTTTTACATATTTTGTAATTTTAAACTGTAGATTAAAGAATTTTTAATTTTCTATTAAATAAAGTAAACAGCATTGCCATATCTATCTTAGTTTCCAAGATATTGATAAAAATGTAAGAGGACGTAATTTTTTCGATAAAACGGTCTATCTCGGTTGTTTTTTTACATATTTTGTAATTTTAAACTGTAATTTAAAGGATTTTTAATTTCCTATCAAATAAAGTAAGCAGCGTTGCCATATCTCTTTTAGTTTCCGAGATATTAATAAAAATGTAAGAAATCGTAATTTTTTCGATAAAACACTCTATCTCGGTTGTTTTTTTACATATTTTGTAACTTTAAACTGTAGATTAAAGAATTTTTAATTTTTTATCAAATAAAGTAAACAGCGTTGCCATATCTCTTTTAGTTTCCGAGATATTAATAAAAATGTAAGAAATCGTAATTTTTTCGATAAAACAGTCTATCTCGGTTGTTTTTTACATATTTTGTAATTTTAAAGTGCATTTTAAAAGATTTTTTAATTTCCTATTAAATAAATTAAACAGCGTTTCCATATCTCTTTTAGTTTCCGAGATATACAGAAAAATAATATAAATTATATAACTGTAGTACTAGAAAAATTATAGTATACAACTTATATTGAATTTTGTTTTCACAAATTCATAATTTTCTTTACTTTTTTATTGATTTTTTTTGACAGTTTTTCGATTATCGATTTTGTTATTATTATTTATTATTTAAATTTGATTAATTCCTATTTGTAATAAAAATTAAAAGTGAACGATAACAGTAAAAATAATAAAATAGACACACCTTTTTAACAAACCTCCTCCGCCCGCATAAACCATAAATCAAACACCGATTTCATGCAGAAAATAAAAAAAAATTGTTCGGTAAATCCCCGCCCAACTCGCTACTTTAACTATACTATCCATTATTATTCTTCTGCCACTGATTACAGTGTTGCCAAAAATTTATTTTAATTTACAGTTATCGCGTTTTTTCAAAAAATAAAAAAAAATGAATTTGAATCAAAGAATTGACCAAAACTCTAGAAGACGAGGTCCACCAGGTGCCCCAAGTTCTTCAAAGATCATAGTCATCGTGAAATTCGTGTTCAACGATCCCAAAAACTCCTGGTTAATGAATATCGACTGATTTTCAAAGAATTTAACAAAATTCTAGAAGACGAGGTCCACCAGGTGCCCCAAGTCCATGAAAGATCATCGTCGTTGTGAAATTTGTGTTTAGCGATTCCAAAAAATCCTAGTTAATGAATAATGATTGATTTTCAAAGAATTTGACCAAAACTCTAGAAGATGAGATCCACCAGGTGCCCAAGGTTCTTCAAAGATCATCGCCGTCGTGAAATTTGTGTTTAGCGATCTCAAAAACTCCTGGCTAATGAATATCGATTGATTTTCAAAGAATTGACCAAAACTCCTGAAGATGAGGTCCACCAGGTACCCCAAGTTCTTCAAAGATCATCGCCGTCGTGAAATTTGTGCTTAGCGATCTCAAAAACTCCTGGTTAATGAATATCGATTGATTTTCAAAGAATTGACCAAAACTCCTGAAGATGAGGTCCACCAGGTGCTCCAAGTTCTTCAAAGTTCATCGCCGTCGTAAAATTCATGTTCAGCGATCCCAAAAACATCTGATAAATGAATATCGACTGATTTTTAAAGAATTTAACAAAACTCTAGAAGACGATGTCCACCAAGTCCTTTGGAAACCATCGCCGTCGTGAAATACGTGTTTAGCGACTTCAAAAACTCCTGGTTAATCAATATCTACTGATTTTCAAATAATTTAACACAACTCTAGAAGATGATGTCCACCAGGTGCACCAGGTTCTTCAAAGATCATCGCCGTCGTGAAATTCGTGTTTAGCGACCCCAAAAACTCCTGGTTAATGAATATCGACTAATTTTCAAAGAATTGACCAAAACTCTAGAAGACGACGTCCACCATGTGCCCCAAGTTTCTTGGAGGAGATCATCGACATCGTGAAATTTGTATTCAACGTACCCAAAAACTCCTGGTAAATGAATATCTACTGATTTTTAAAGAATTTAACAAAACTCTAGAAGACGATGTCCACCAAGTCCTTTGGAAACCATCGCTGTCGTGAAATTCGTGTTTAGCGACTTCAAAAACTCCTGGTTAATCAATATTTACTGATTTTCAAATAATTTAACACAACTCTAGAAGATGATGTCCACCAGGTGCACCAGGTTCTTCAAAGATCATCGCCGTCGTGAAATTCGTGTTTAGCGACCCCAAAAACTCCTGGTTAATGAATATCGACTAATTTTCAAAGAATTGACCAAAACTCTAGAAGACGACGTCCACCATGTGCCCCAAGTTTCTTGGAGGAGATCATCGACATCGTGAAATTTGTATTCAACGTACCCAAAAACTCCTGGTAAATGAATATCTACTGATTTTTAAAGAATTTAACAAAACTCTAGAAGACGATGTCCACCAAGTCCTTTGGAAACCATCGCCGTCGTGAAATACGTGTTTAGCGACTTCAAAAACTCCTGGTTAATCAATATCTACTGATTTTCAAATAATTTAACAAAACTCTAGAAGATGATGTCCACCAGGTGCACCAGGTTCTTCAAAGATCATCGCCGTCGTGAAATTCGTGTTTAGCGACCCCAAAAACTCCTGGTTAATGAATATCGACTAATTTTCAAAGAATTGACCAAAACTCTAGAAGACGACGTCCACCATGTGCCCCAAGTTTCTTGGAGGAGATCATCGACATCGTGAAATTTGTATTCAACGTACCCAAAAACTCCTGGTAAATGAATATCTACTGATTTTTAAAGAATTTAACAAAACTCTAGAAGACGATGTCCACCAAGTCCTTTGGAAACCATCGCCGTCGTGAAATTCGTGTTTAGCGACTTCAACAACTCCTGGTTAATCAGTATCTACTGATTTTCAAATAATTTAACAAAACTCTAGAAGATAATGTCCACCAGGTGCACCAGGTTCTTCAAAGATCATCGCCGTCGTGAAATTCATGTTTAGCGACTTCAAAAACTCCTAGTTAATCAATATCTACTGATTTTCAAAGAATTTAACAAAACTCTAGAAGACGAGGTCCACCAGGTGCCCCAAGTTCTTCAAAGATCATCGCCGACGTGAAATTCGTGTTTAGCGACCCCAAAAACTCCTGGTTAATGAATATCGACTAATTTTCAAAGAATTGACCAAAACTCTAGAAGACGACGTCCACCATGTGCCCCAAGTTTCTTGGAGGAGATCATCGACATCGTGAAATTTGTATTCAACGTACCCAAAAACTCCTGGTAAATGAATATCTACTGATTTTTAAAGAATTTAACAAAACTCTAGAAGACGATGTCCACCAAGTCCTTTGGAAACCATCGCCGTCGTGAAATTCGTGTTTAGCGACTTCAACAACTCCTGGTTAATCAGTATCTACTGATTTTCAAATAATTTAACAAAACTCTAGAAGATGATGTCCACCAGGTGCACCAGGTTCTTCAAAGATCATCGCCGTTGTGAAATTCGTGTTTAGCGACCCCAAAAACTCCTGGTTAATGAATATCGACTAATTTTCAAAGAATTGACCAAAACTCTAGAAGACGACGTCCACCATGTGCCCCAAGTTTCTTGGAGGAGATCATCGACATCGTGAAATTTGTATTCAACGTACCCAAAAACTCCTGGTAAATGAATATCTACTGATTTTTAAAGAATTTAACAAAACTCTAGAAGACGATGTCCACCAAGTCCTTTGGAAACCATCGCCGTCGTGAAATTCGTGTTTAGCGACTTCAACAACTCCTGGTTAATCAGTATCTACTGATTTTCAAATAATTTAACAAAACTCTAGAAGATGATGTCCACCAGGTGCACCAGGTTCTTCAAAGATCATCGCCGTCGTGAAATTCGTGTTTAGCGACCCCAAAAACTCCTGGTTAATGAATATCGACTAATTTTCAAAGAATTGACCAAAACTCTAGAAGACGACGTCCACCATGTGCCCCAAGTTTCTTGGAGGAGATCATCGACATCGTGAAATTTGTATTCAACGTACCCAAAAACTCCTGGTAAATGAATATCTACTGATTTTTAAAGAATTTAACAAAACTCTAGAAGACGATGTCCACCAAGTCCTTTGGAAACCATCGCTGTCGTGAAATTCGTGTTTAGCGACTTCAAAAACTCCTGGTTAATCAATATTTACTGATTTTCAAATAATTTAACACAACTCTAGAAGATGATGTCCACCAGGTGCACCAGGTTCTTCAAAGATCATCGCCGTCGTGAAATTCGTGTTTAGCGACCCCAAAAACTCCTGGTTAATGAATATCGACTAATTTTCAAAGAATTGACCAAAACTCTAGAAGACGACGTCCACCATGTGCCCCAAGTTTCTTGGAGGAGATCATCGACATCGTGAAATTTGTATTCAACGTACCCAAAAACTCCTGGTAAATGAATATCTACTGATTTTTAAAGAATTTAACAAAACTCTAGAAGACGATGTCCACCAAGTCCTTTGGAAACCATCGCCGTCGTGAAATACGTGTTTAGCGACTTCAAAAACTCCTGGTTAATCAATATCTACTGATTTTCAAATAATTTAACAAAACTCTAGAAGATGATGTCCACCAGGTGCACCAGGTTCTTCAAAGATCATCGCCGTCGTGAAATTCGTGTTTAGCGACCCCAAAAACTCCTGGTTAATGAATATCGACTAATTTTCAAAGAATTGACCAAAACTCTAGAAGACGACGTCCACCATGTGCCCCAAGTTTCTTGGAGGAGATCATCGACATCGTGAAATTTGTATTCAACGTACCCAAAAACTCCTGGTAAATGAATATCTACTGATTTTTAAAGAATTTAACAAAACTCTAGAAGACGATGTCCACCAAGTCCTTTGGAAACCATCGCCGTCGTGAAATTCGTGTTTAGCGACTTCAACAACTCCTGGTTAATCAGTATCTACTGATTTTCAAATAATTTAACAAAACTCTAGAAGATAATGTCCACCAGGTGCACCAGGTTCTTCAAAGATCATCGCCGTCGTGAAATTCATGTTTAGCGACTTCAAAAACTCCTAGTTAATCAATATCTACTGATTTTCAAAGAATTTAACAAAACTCTAGAAGACGAGGTCCACCAGGTGCCCCAAGTTCTTCAAAGATCATCGCCGACGTGAAATTCGTGTTTAGCGACCCCAAAAACTCCTGGTTAATGAATATCGACTAATTTTCAAAGAATTGACCAAAACTCTAGAAGACGACGTCCACCATGTGCCCCAAGTTTCTTGGAGGAGATCATCGACATCGTGAAATTTGTATTCAACGTACCCAAAAACTCCTGGTAAATGAATATCTACTGATTTTTAAAGAATTTAACAAAACTCTAGAAGACGATGTCCACCAAGTCCTTTGGAAACCATCGCCGTCGTGAAATTCGTGTTTAGCGACTTCAACAACTCCTGGTTAATCAGTATCTACTGATTTTCAAATAATTTAACAAAACTCTAGAAGATGATGTCCACCAGGTGCACCAGGTTCTTCAAAGATCATCGCCGACGTGAAATTCGTGTTTAGCGACCCCAAAAACTCCTGGTTAATGAATATCGACTAATTTTCAAAGAATTGACCAAAACTGTAGAAGACGACGTCCACCATGTGCCCCAAGTTTCTTGGAGGAGATCATCGACATCGTGAAATTTGTATTCAGCGAACCCAAAAACTCCTGGTAAATGAATATCTACTGATTTTTAAAGAATTTAACAAAACTCTAGAAGACGATGTCCACCAAGTCGTTTGGAAACCATCGCCGTCGTGAAATTCGTGTTTAGCGACTTCAAAAACTCCTGGTTAATCAATATATCTACTGATTTTCAAATAATTTAACAAAACTCTAGAAGATGATGTCCACCAGGTGCACCAGGTTCTTCAAAGATCATCGCCGTCGTGAAATTCATGTTTAGCGACTTCAATAACTCCTAGTTAATCAATATCTACTGATTTTCAAAGAATTTAACAAAACTCTAGAAGACGAGGTCCACCAGGTGCCCCAAGTTCTTCAAAGATCATCGCCGACGTGAAATTCGTGTTTAGCGACCCCAAAAACTCCTGGTTAATGAATATCGACTAATTTTCAAAGAATTGACCAAAACTCTAGAAGACGACGTCCACCATGTGCCCTAAGTTTCTTGGAGGAGATCATCGACATCGTGAAATTTGTATTCAACGTACCCAAAAACTCCTGGTAAATGAATATCTACTGATTTTTAAAGAATTTAACAAAACTCTAGAAGACGATGTCCACCAAGTCCTTTGGAAACCATCGCCGTCGTGAAATTCGTGTTTAGCGACTTCAAAAACTCCTGGTTAATCAATATCTACTGATTTTCAAAGAATTTAACAAAACTCTAGAAGACGATGTCCACCAAGTCGTTTGGAGACCATCGCCGTCATGAAAATAAACTTTGGCAACATGTTTTATAAAATATCTTTATAGAAGAAGTACGTGGAATAGAATAGAGTAGAATAATGTTCCGCATGCCACTCGCACGGGTGCGGGAGCCGCTCTCGCGCTCGATCAATTTTTTATTTTTCATCTACTTCATCTTCTTGTTATTCTTATTCTTATTCTTCTTGGGCAGCATTCGATGCCGCTGCCAAGAAGGCAACCAACCCATCCGCCCATACATAAACGTAACTCTAACATTTTATCTATAAGTAAACAATTTTTTATCATAAAACTGTTAAATTTTATAAAAATAGTTAAAATTGGTTAAAAAATCGTTAAATTTATTAAAAATAGTTAAAACTGTTTAAAAAACCGTTAAAAATTGGTTAAAATTATTTAATTTATTAAATATTAAAAAAATAATGGTATGTCACTGGTTAATACCGTGCCAGGGGCGCCACGATTTTGACCCCGCGCGCGCTCAACACCGTAAGAACATAGAACGAACTCTTATAATAATGTTTGAAAAAAAATTTTACTCGATTCAAGACTTTTCCACCTAATTAAAACAATAATACAGTGGAAGTCAGAATTTCGTTTAATTGTCTGTTTGAAGTCAGAATTTAGTGAAATTTCTCGGTTATAGTCAGAATTGAGTGAAATTTCTAAGTTAAATGGTCTACTTGAAGTCAGAATTTAGTGACTTTCCTTAGTTGAAGTCAGAATTTAGTTAATATTCTGCTTTAAAGTCAAAGTTTAATGAAATTCTTCACTTGAAGTCAAAATTTGGTAATTTTTTTTAATTAAAGTCAGAATTTACTGAAATATTTACAGTGGAAGTCAGAATTTAGTTGAATTGTCTGTTTGAAGTCAGAATTTAGTGAAATTTCTCGGTTATAGTCAGAATTGAGTGAAATTCTTACGTTAAATGGTCTACTTGTAGTCAGAATTTAGTTACTTTCCTTAGTTGAAGTCAGAATTTAGTTAATATTCTGCTTAAAGTCAAAGTTTAATAAAATTCTTCACTTGAAGTCAAAATTTGGTAAAATTTCTTAATTAAAGTCAGAATTTATTGAAATATTTACAGTGGAAGTCAGAATTTAGTTGAATTGTCTGCTTTGAAGTCAGAAATTAGTGAAATTCCTCATTTGAAGTCAGAATTTACTAAAATCTCTGAGTTAAACTCAGAATTGAATGAAATTCCTCAATTAAAGTTAGAATTTAGTTTGATTGACCGCTTGAAGTCAAAGTTTAGTGAAATTCCTTATTTGAAGTCAGAATTTAGCAAAATTCCTTAGTGAAAGTCAGAACTTATTAAAGTGCCTACATCAGAAGTTAGAATTTAGTTTAATTATCTGCTTGAAGTCAGAATTTAGTAAAATTCCTTTAATTTAAGAGTCTACTTGAAGTCAGAATTTAGTGAAATTTCTCACTTAAAGTCAGAATTTAGTGAAATTTCTTTAATTTAAGAGTCTACTTGAAGTCAGGATTTAGTGAAATTTCTCACTTAAAGTCAGAATTTAGTGAAATTCCTTTAATTTAAGAGTCTACTTGAAGTCAGAATTTAGTGAAATTTCTCAGTTAAAGTCAGAATTTAGTGAAATTCTTTAATTTAAGAGTCTACTTGAAGTCAGAATTTAGTGAAATTTTTCACTTAAAGTCAGAATTTAGTGAAATTCCTTTAATTTAAGAGTCTACTTGAAGTCAGAATTTAGTGAAATTTCTCACTTAAAGTCAGAATTTAGTGAAATTCCTTTAATTTAAGAGTCTACTTGAAGTCAGAATTTAGTGAAATTTCTCACTTAAAGTCAGAATTTAGTGAAATTCCTTTAATTTAAGAGTCTACTTGAAGTCAGAATTTAGTGAAATTTCTCACTTAAAGTCAGAATTTAGTGAAATTCCTTTAATTTAAGAGTCTACTTGAAGTCAGAATTTAGTGAAATTTCTCACTTAAAGTCAGAATTTAGTGAAATTCCTTTAATTTAAGAGTCTACTTGAAGTCAGAATTTAGTGAAATTTCTCACTTAAAGTCAGAATTTAGTGAAATTCCTTTAATTTAAGAGTCTATTTGAAGTCAGAATTTAGTGAAATTTCTCACTTAAAGTTAGAATTTAGTGAAATTCCTTTAATTTAAGAGTCTACTTGAAGTCAGAATTTAGTGATTTTCCTTTATTGAAAGTCTATTAAAATCGGAATTTAGTTAGGTAATTAAGTGTTGGTTTTAAGTCAGAATTTAGTGAAATTTCATGTTATCTAATTTTTGTAACAAATAACAGTTTAATAAAACGAATAATTCCATTTTGAAATACCTAAAACGACCCTTTAAACTATTTTAATCTCGAGTAAAAAAAAAATTATCCAGCTAGACCAGTTAGGTGTATGTATAGAAATTTGCATAAAGCTAGCAATTTTTAAGGACGGCCCTTTTTCAATTTGAATAAAGTAGGTACGGTTGACATGTCATTATTTAATGTTGAAATTTATATGCAGAAATAAACGCATCTGCAACCAAAAAACGTTGAATAAGATAGTTTTATCGATAAAATTCTTGATTTTGTTCAAACAATTCAATTGAATATCACCGTGTAATCGATTATTTTATCAGTAAAAACGATTCAAATCATAGATCAATCAGCAACTGTTCTTTTATCAGATAAAATCACGTTAACTGGTCATTAATAATACCAATCAAACGAATTATTCATTTTTTTTTTTGAGCTGATTTAATTAGGAAAGGAAATTGAAATTAAAAGAGAAGAAGAAGAAGTAGTAACGGAAAAAAATATTTCACAGTTTCGCGTTTATATTTTTCCAGGATCATTTAGTTTTATGGCATCATAAAGTTGGGTTGTTATCTCGGTGACATTTCCTATAGAAAATGCTATAAAATAAACTAAACCAATGAACTTAATACACACACACACAGTATAAATATATTCTTATGGATTCTTATAGTTTACACAGAATCCCATTTTAAATATAACTCACTTTGTTCAAATTTTTTTTTTTTTTTACAAATATCGTAATTGACATATGTCAATTTAAATATCGTATTCCTTATTAAATTTCCTTTTCTTAGAGTGGTCACACTATATACTTTCTGTTAAATGTTGTAATTGACAGTTGTAAAATGTCATAATTGACATATGTCAATATAAATCGTATTCTTTATCAAATTTACTATTCTTAGAGTGGTCACACTATATACTTTCTGTTAAATGTTGTAATTGACAGTTGTAAAATGTCATAATTGACATATGTCAATATAAATCGTATTCTTTATCAAATTTACTATTCTTAGAGTGGTCACACTATATACTTTCTGTTAAATGTTGTAATTGACAGTTGTAAAATGTCATAATTGACATATGTCAATATAAATCGTATTCTTTATCAAATTTACTATTCTTAGAGTGGTCACACTATATACTTTCTGTTAAATGTTGTAATTGACAGTTGTAAAATGTCATAATTGACATATGTCAATATAAATCGTATTCTTTATCAAATTTACTATTCTTAGAGTGGTCACACTATATACTTTCTGTTAAATGTTGTAATTGACAGTTGTAAAATGTCATAATTGACATATGTCAATATAAATCGTATTCTTTATCAAATTTACTATTCTTAGAGTGGTCACACTATATACTTTCTGTTAAATGTTGTAATTGACAGTTGTAAAATGTCATAATTGACATATGTCAATATAAATCGTATTCTTTATCAAATTTACTATTCTTAGAGTGGTCACACTATATACTTTCTGTTAAATGTTGTAATTGACAGTTGTAAAATGTCATAATTGACATATGTCAATATAAATCGTATTCTTTATCAAATTTACTATTCTTAGAGTGGTCACACTATATACTTTCTGTTAAATGTTGTAATTGACAGTTGTAAAATGTCATAATTGACATATGTCAATATAAATCGTATTCTTTATCAAATTTACTATTCTTAGAGTGGTCACACTATATACTTTCTGTTAAATGTTGTAATTGACAGTTGTAAAATGTCATAATTGACATATGTCAATATAAATCGTATTCTTTATCAAATTTACTATTCTTAGAGTGGTCACACTATATACTTTCTGTTAAATGTCATAATTGACAGATATCAAATGTCATAATTGACATATGTCAATATAAATCGTATTCTTTATCAAATTTACTATTCTTAGAGTGGTCGCACTATATACTTTCCATTAAATGTCGTAATTGACAGATGTCAAATGTCATAATTGATATATGTCAAATGAAATCGTATTCTTTATCAAATTTCATTTTCTTAGGTAGGTCGCACTGCATATTTTCTGTCAAATGTCATAATTGACAGATATCAAATATCGTAATTGACATATGTCAATTTAAATTGTATTCCTTATTAAATTTGCTTTTCTTAGAGTGGTCACACTATATCCTTTCTGTAAAATGTCATAATTGACAGATGTCAAATATTGTAATTGATATATGTCAATTTAAATCGTATTCCTTATCAGATTTCCTATTCTTAGAGTGGTCACAATATATACTTGCTGTTAAATGTCATAATTGACATATGTCAAATGTCATAATTGACAAATGTCATATATTGTAATTGACATATGTCATTTTAAATCGTATTCCTTATCAAATTTCCTATTCTTAGAGTGGTCACACTATATACTTTCTGTTAAATGTCGTAATTGACAGTTGTCAAATGTCACAATTGACATATGTCAATATAAATCGTATTCTTTATCAAATTTCTTTTTCTTAAATAGGTTACTCTATATACTTTCTTTCAAATGTCATAATTGGCAGATGTCAAATGTCGTGATTGACAGATGTCAAATTTCATAATTGCCACATGTTAAATATCTTATTTTACAGATGTCAAAACGCACAAAACTAAATTCTTAACAAAACTAACTTTAAAGACAGAATTTAACAAAAATTCCCACTTTAATCTTTAACTTAATTCTAACTTTAAACAGAAAAATTAATAAATTCTTGAAATTAAACCAGAAATTTGACTAAATTTTGTGTTAAAATATAGAATTTATCTAAATTCTTTGCTTTAAACATAATATTTAACTAAATTCTGACATTGAAGCAAATATTTATCAAAATAATTTACTATTCAAAACGTCAAATGTCAATTGTCAAAACATCAAATGTTTAAACGTCAAATGTCAAAACGTCAGATTTTGTAATAGAATATTTTACAAATGTCACAGAATTCAAATAAATGTTTAAATAAAGAAACATAAAATTTATTTTATTATAAAAAGTCGTTAAAATATATATGTAAACGTAGTTTACAATATATATTATTACCTGTAAAAGTGTATAAAGTTAAAATTGGTAATTTTAATACAAAACGATGATTATCTGTATTTAAATAATCGCGATATTATTTCAAAGGAAAGGAAATAGAAAAACGAATAAATTTGTTTATGCTCTAAAGCACCACTTTAATGGTCAAATACAAATTTATTACCATCTATTGTTTATATGTGAAACAAATAAGGTAGAGATCGACGATTTTATATCATTCTAATAAAAAATAATTAATAAACCGTATACTTGCGCCATCTAACAATATTACGTGTAAATACCAAATAATTTTTCATATAGAAATCTGTAACTTTGTTTGTTTTTGATTTATACTTCAGTTGGCAACACTGATATGTTACTATTGTTAATAATGACTTTGATAAATAAAAATTGTTGATTTAAATTTAATATTGTAAAGTTGACAACAATGACCATAGACATTAACAGATGGCATATATGACAATTACTAGATCTAGAAAAGTTTTGATGTTTTATAGTGTTTTTTTGACATTTGACACAATTATTTGACATTTCCCTCAGTTTATTTACGTTTTATACTGTTTTTGTGACATTTGACAGAATTATTTGACATTTACCTTAGTTTGTTGACGTTTTATACTGTTTTTTTGACATTTGACAGAATTATTTGACATTTGCCTTAGTTTGTTGACGTTTTATACTGTTTTTTTGACATTTGACAGAATTATTTGACATTTACCTTAGTTTGTTGACGTTTTATACTGTTTTTTTGACATTTGACAGAATTATTTGACATTTGCCTTAGTTTGTTGACGTTTTATACTGTTTTTTTGACATTTGACAGAATTATTTGACATTTACCTTAGTTTGTTGACGTTTTATACTGTTTTTTTGACGTCTGACACAATTATTTGACATTTCTCTCAGTTTGTTGACGTTTTATACTGTTTTTACTGACGTTTGACACAATTATTTGACATTTGCCTTAGTTTGTTGACGTTTTATACTGTTTTTTGACGTCTGACACAATTATTTGACATTTCTCTCAGTTTGTTGACGTTTTATACTGTTTTTACTGACATTTGACAGAATTATTTGACATTTACCTTAGTTTGTTGACGTTTTACAATGTTTTTTTGACATTTGACACAATTAATTGAAGTTTCACTCAGTTTTTTGACGTTTTATACTGTTGTTTTGACATTTGACAGAATTATTTGACATTTCCCTTAGTTTGTTGACGTTTTATACTGTTTTTTTGACATTTGACAGAATTATTTGACATTTCCCTTAGTTTGTTGACGTTTTATACTGTTTTTACTGACGTTTGACACAATTATTTGACATTTGCCTTAGTTTGTTGACGTTTTATACTGTTTTTTTGACATTTGACACAATTATTTGACATTTACCTTAGTTTGTTGACGTTTTATACTGTTTTTTGACGTCTGACACAATTATTTGACATTTCCCTCAGTTTGTTGACGTTTTATACTGTTTTTGTGACATTTGACACAATTATTTGACATTTGCCTTAGTTTGTTGACGTTTTATACTGTTTTTTGACGTCTGACACAATTATTTGACATTTCTCTCAGTTTGTTGACGTTTTATACTGTTTTTACTGACATTTGACAGAATTATTTGACATTTACCTTAGTTTGTTGACGTTTTACAATGTTTTTTTGACATTTGACACAATTAGTTGAAGTTTCACTCAGTTTTTTGACGTTTTATACTGTTGTTTTGACATTTGACAGAATTATTTGACATTTCCCTTAGTTTGTTGACGTTTTATACTGTTTTTTTGACATTTGACAGAATTATTTGACATTTCCCTTAGTTTGTTGACGT
This sequence comes from Altica lythri, assembly GCA_964028335.1. NCBI lineage: Eukaryota > Metazoa > Arthropoda > Insecta > Coleoptera > Chrysomelidae > Altica > Altica lythri. The sequence goes on along the minus strand of OZ034811.1, from coordinate 17,619,210 downwards.
TTTATACTGTTTTTACTGACGTTTGACACAATTATTTGACATTTGCCTTAGTTTGTTGACGTTTTATACTGTTTTTTTGACATTTGACACAATTATTTGACATTTACCTTAGTTTGTTGACGTTTTATACTGTTTTTTGACGTCTGACACAATTATTTGACATTTCCCTCAGTTTGTTGACGTTTTATACTGTTTTTGTGACATTTGACACAATTATTTGACATTTGCCTTAGTTTGTTGACGTTTTATACTGTTTTTTGACGTCTGACACAATTATTTGACATTTCTCTCAGTTTGTTGACGTTTTATACTGTTTTTACTGACATTTGACAGAATTATTTGACATTTACCTTAGTTTGTTGACGTTTTACAATGTTTTTTTGACATTTGACACAATTAGTTGAAGTTTCACTCAGTTTTTTGACGTTTTATACTGTTGTTTTGACATTTGACAGAATTATTTGACATTTCCCTTAGTTTGTTGACGTTTTATACTGTTTTTTTGACATTTGACAGAATTATTTGACATTTCCCTTAGTTTGTTGACGTTTTATACTGTTTTTACTGACGTTTGACACAATTATTTGACATTTGCCTTAGTTTGTTGACGTTTTATACTGTTTTTTTGACATTTGACACAATTATTTGACATTTACCTTAGTTTGTTGACGTTTTATACTGTTTTTTGACGTCTGACACAATTATTTGACATTTTTCTCAGATTGTTGACGTTTTATACTGTATTTATGATATTTGACTTAGCTTTTTGACGTTTTTATTGACTTTTTTGACATTTAAACAATTATTTGACATTTAACTTAGTTTTTTGACGTTTTATAATGTTTTTTTGACATTTTATACTGTTTTTTTGACATTTGACACAATTATTTGACATTTCTCTTAGTTTGTTGACGTTTTATACTGTTTTTTGACGTCTGACACAATTATTTAACATTTCCCTCAGTTTGTTGACGTTTTATACTGTTTTTTTGACATTTGACAGAATTATTTGACATTTCCATTAGTTTGTTGACGTTTTATATTGTTTTTTGACGTCTAACACAATTATTTGACATTTCCCTCAGTTTGTTGACGTTTTATACTGTTTTTTTGACATTTGACACAATTATTTGACATTTCCATTAGTTTGTTGACGTTTTATATTGTTTTTTGACGTCTAACACAATTATTTGACATTTCCCTCAGTTTGTTGACGTTTTATACTGTTTTTTTGACATTTGACAGAATTATTTGACATTTCCATTAGTTTGTTGACGTTTTATACTGTTTTTTTGACATTTGACACAATTATTTGACATTTCCATTAGTTTGTTGACGTTTTATATTGTTTTTTGACGTCTAACACAATTATTTGACATTTCCCTCAGTTTGTTGACGTTTTATACTGTTTTTGTGACATTTGACAGAATTATTTGACATTTCCCTAAGTTTGTTGACGTTTTATACTGCTTTTTTGATATTTGACTTAGCTTATTATTATTATTATTGTTAATAATAATAATAATCACAACAAATGACATTTCTGATATTTTAGTATCATATATCAATTGTCATATAAGTCAAATGTCAAAACTTTAGCTTTAGTCAAATGTGTGAAAAATTTTAAATTTCAAATGTCATAACATCAATTATCATATGCTATGTGTCAAATTACATATGCTTATGTAAAATGTCAAAAATGTAATATACATATCACAAATATCAAAACGTCAAATGTCAAAAGCGTAAATATGTATCTGGCAAATGTCAGAAGTTAAAACGTTAAAAGTCAAAATATCAATTTTCAAAAGAAACAAAATTCATAAAACAATCGAATTTATTTATAATTAAAAATTACAAAAGTTGCTAAAAATACTAATTCCGTACCTGTACAGTTTAGAGATCGTAAACCGAAGAGAATGCCAAAACCTTATTCGTGGATCAATGCCATGAAAACGTGTCATAATGAAAACGTAACGGAAAATAAAATCATAACAAAACACATTCAACAACATTCAGTTTCTTTATAACCACAGACGAAACTCTATCTCTCCATCTATTCTATCTTTGTTTTTATTTTAATTAAAAGAAGACACGTAGGTTGTAGATATGAAGATATATTCTTTTGTTATAAATTTTATCAATTTTATATGAATATTTGATTGTAAACAAAGATAAAAATCAGTTTTGCGTGTGTTTGTGTGTGTGTTAAATAAAGAAATATGGCGAAAAATGAAAGAAAAATTGGTAAATTTACGGGAACGTTTACTCAACTTTTGGCTACAATGAGTGGTAAATATTGAATTTATTTTTAGTTTAAAAATTCGTAATTTCTACTTCTAGTGTGTTAGAAAAACTAGTTTTACAATTATGTTAATTATAAATATAACCTTCGTGTTATCTTTTATTTAAAATTAATTGATAAAATTGTAAAATTGTTAATCACACGTTTTTTTGGAATGTTAATAAGGAAATATATTTGCAAATTTGATAATGTTGAATTTATATTTGTTTTTAAATGATTAACAAATTTTAAAAATTATTGTTTCAAAAGATTTTTGATATTTAAAAATATGACAAACTGATAATAAGAGGAAATTGAAAAAAATGTGAATATCCGTTATAAGATATTAAACTGTCATTTATTTAATCTTTTATTTATTTATACAATTAATTCATTTTTATTTTCATTTTATTTAAAAACAATGTCATTTGACACAATTATTTGACATGCCCCTTAGTTTGTTGACATTTTATACTGTTTTTTTAACATCTGTCACAATTATTAGACATTTTCCTTAGTTTATTGACATTTTATACTGGTTTTTTGATATTTGGCTTAGCTTTTTGACGTTCCTATTGACTATTTTGACATTTTAAACAATTATTTGACGTTTCACTCAGTTTATTGACATTTTATACTGTTTTTTTGACATCTGACCTAATTATTTGACATTTCACTTAGTTTATTGACGTTTTATACTGTTTTTTGACATCTGTCATAATTATTTGACATTTCACTTAGTTTTTTGGCTTTTTATACTGTTTTTTTGATATTTGACTTAGCATTTTGACGTTTTTATTAACTTTTTTGACATTTAAACAATTCTTTGACATTTCACTTAGTTTGTTGACGTTTTATACTGTTTTTTTGACATTTGACAGAATTATTTGACATTTACCTTAGTTTGTTGACGTTTTATACTGTTTTTTTGACATTTCTCTTAGTTTGTTGATGTTTTATACTGTTTTTTGACGTCTAACACAATTATTTGACATTTCCCTCAGTTTGTTGACGTTTTATACTGTTTTTTTGACATTTATCTTAGTTTGTTGACGTTTTATACTGTTTTTTTGACATTTATCTTAGTTTGTTGACGTTTTATACTGTTTTTTGACGTCTAACACAATTATTTGACATTTCCCTCAGTTTGTTGACGTTTTATACTGTTTTTTTGACATTTGACAGAATTATTTGACATTTCCCTCAGTTTGTTGACGTTTTATACTGTTTTTTGACGTCTAACACAATTATTTGACATTTCCCTCAGTTTGTTGACGTTTTATACTGTTTTTTTGACATTTGACAAAATTATTTGACATTTCCCTCAGTTTGTTGACGTTTTATACTGTTTTTTTGACATTTATCTTAGTTTGTTGACGTTTTATACTGGTTTTTTGACATTTATCTTAGTTTGTTGACGTTTTATACTGGTTTTTTGACATTTCTCTTAGTTTGTTGACGTTTTATACTGTTTTTTGACATTTGACAGAATTATTTGACATTTCCCTCAGTTTGTTGACGTTTTATACTGTTTTTTTGACATTTATCTTAGTTTGTTGACGTTTTATACTGTTTTTTGACCTCTAACACAATTATTTGACATTTCCCTCAGTTTGTTGACGTTTTATACTGTTTTTGTGACATTTGACAGAATTATTTGACATTTACCTTAGTTTGTTGACGTTTTGTACTGTTTTTTGACGCCTAACACAATTATTTGACATTTACCTTAGTTTGTTGACGTTTTGTACTGTTTTTTTGACATTTGACAGAATTATTTGACACTTACCTCAGTTTGTTGACGTTTTATACTGTTTTTTGACGCCTGACACAATTATTTGACATTTACCTTAGTTTGTTGACGTTTTGTACTGTTTTTTTGACATTTGACAGAATTATTTGACACTTACCTCAGTTTGTTGACGTTTTATACTGTTTTTTGACGCCTGACACAATTATTTGACATTTACCTTAAATTGTTGACGTTTTATACTGTTTTTTTGACATTTCTCTTAGTTTGTTGACGTTTTATACTGTTTTTTGACGTCTAACACAATTATTTGACATTTCCCTCAGTTTGTTGACGTTTTATACTGTTTTTTGACATCTGAAACAATTATTTGTCATTTCTCTTAGTTTGTTGACGTTTTATACTGTTTTTTGACATTTCTCTTAGTTTGTTGATGTTTTATACTGTTTTTGACGTCTAACACAATTATTTGACATTTCCCTCAGTTTGTTGACGTTTTATACTATTTTTTTGACATTTGACATAATTATTTGAAGTTTCACTCTGTTTGTTGACGTTTTATACTGTTTTTTTGACATTTATCTTAGTTTGTTGACGTTTTATACTGTTTTTTGACGTCTAACACAATTATTTGACATTTCCCTCAGTTTGTTGACGTTTTATACTGTTTTTTGACGTCTAACACAATTATTTGACATTTCCCTCAGTTTGTTGACGTTTTATACTGTTTTTTTGACATTTGACAAAATTATTTGACATTTCCCTCAGTTTGTTGACGTTTTATACTGTTTTTTTGACATTTATCTTAGTTTGTTGACGTTTCATACTGTTTTTTTGACATTTATCTTAGTTTGTTGACGTTTTATACTGTTTTTTGACGTCTAACACAATTATTTGACATTTCCCTCAGTTTGTTGACGTTTTATACTTTTTTTTTGACATTTGACAGAATTATTTGACATTTCCCTTAGTTTGTTGACGTTTTATACTGTTTTTTGACGCCTGACACAATTATTTGACATTTACCTTAAATTGTTGACGTTTTATACTGTTTTTTTGACATTTCTCTTAGTTTGTTGACGTTTTATACTGTTTTTTGACGTCTAACACAAGTATTTGACATTTCCCTCAGTTTGTTGACGTTTTATACTGTTTTTGTGACATTTGACAGAATTATTTGACATTTACCTTGGTTTGTTGACGTTTTATACTGTTTTTTTGACATTTGACAAAATTATTTGACATTTCTCTTAGTTTGTTGACGTTTTATACTGTTTTTGACGTCTAACACAATTATTTGACATTTCCCTCAGTTTGTTGACGTTTTATACTGTTTTTTGACATCTGAAACAATTATTTGTCATTTCTCTTAGTTTGTTGACGTTTTATACTGTTTTTTTGACATTTCTCTTAGTTTGTTGACGTTTTATACTGTTTTTTGACGTCTTACACAATTATTTGACATTTCCCTCAGTTTGTTGACGTTTTATACTGTTTTTTGACATCTGAAACAATTATTTGTCATTTCTCTTAGTTTGTTGACGTTTTATACTGTTTTTTTGACATTTATCTTAGTTTGTTGACGTTTTATACTGTTTTTTTGACATTTATCTTAGTTTGTTGACGTTTTATACTGGTTTTTTGACATTTCTCTTAGTTTGTTGACGTTTTATACTGTTTTTTGACATTTGACAGAATTATTTGACATTTCCCTCAGTTTGTTGACGTTTTATACTGTTTTTGTGACATTTGACAGAATTATTTGACATTTACCTTAGTTTGTTGACGTTTTGTACTGTTTTTTGACGCCTAACACAATTATTTGACATTTACCTTAGTTTGTTGACGTTTTGTACTGTTTTTTTGACATTTGACAGAATTATTTGACACTTACCTCAGTTTGTTGACGTTTTATACTGTTTTTTGACGCCTGACACAATTATTTGACATTTCCCTCAGTTTTTTGACGTTTTATACTGTTTTTTTGACATTAGACAGAATTATTTAACATTTACCTTAGTTTGTTGACGTTTTATACTGTTTTTTGACGCCTGACACAATTATTTGACATTTACCTTAGTTTGTTGACGTTTTGTACTGTTTTTTTGACATTTGACAGAATTATTTGACACTTACCTCAGTTTGTTGACGTTTTATACTGTTTTTTGACGCCTGACACAATTATTTGACATTTACCTTAAATTGTTGACGTTTTATACTGTTTTTTTGACATTTCTCTTAGTTTGTTGACGTTTTATACTGTTTTTTGACGTCTAACACAATTATTTGACATTTCCCTCAGTTTGTTGACGTTTTATACTGTTTTTTTGACATTTGACAGAATTATTTGACATTTCCCTCAGTTTGTTGACGTTTTATACTGTTTTTTGACGTCTAACACAATTATTTGACATTTCCCTCAGTTTGTTGACGTTTTATACTGTTTTTTTGACATTTGACAAAATTATTTGACATTTCCCTCAGTTTGTTGACGTTTTATACTGTTTTTTTGACATTTATCTTAGTTTGTTGACGTTTCATACTGTTTTTTTGACATTTATCTTAGTTTGTTGACGTTTTATACTGTTTTTTGACGTCTAGCACAATTATTTGACATTTCCCTCAGTTTGTTGACGTTTTATACTGTTTTTTTGACATTTGACAGAATTATTTGACATTTCCCTTAGTTTGTTGACGTTTTATACTGTTTTTTTTGACATTTATCTTAGTTTGTTGACGTTTTATACTGTTTTTTGACGTCTAACACAATTATTTGACATTTCCCTCAGTTTGTTGACGTTTTATACTGTTTTTTTGACATTTGACAGAATTATTTGACATTTACCTTAGTTTGTTGACGTTTTATACTGTTTTTTTTGACATTTGACACAATTATTTGACATTTTCCTCAGTTTATTGACGTTTTATACTGTTTTTTGACGTCTAACACAAGTATTTGACATTTCCCTTAGTTTGTTGACGTTTTATACTGTTTTTTCGATGATTGACTTAGCTTTTTGACGTTCCTATTGACTTTTTTCACATTTAAACAATTATTTCACATTTCACTTAGTTTGTTGACGTTTTATACTGTTTTTTTGACATGTGACACAATTATTTGACATTTCCCTTAGTTTTTTGACATTTTATACTGTTTTTTTGATATGTGACTTAGCATTTTGACGTTTCTATTGACTATTTTGACATTTAAACAATTATTTGACGTTTTACTCAGTTGTTTGACATTTTATACTCTTTTTTTGACTTTTGACTTAGCTTTTTGACAATTCTATCTTTTTTTTATATTTGACACATTTATTTGACGTTTCATTCAATTTTTTGACATTTTATACTCTTTTTTGACCTTTGACCTAGCTTTGTGACTTTTGACTTAGCTTTTTGACATTTTTGTCGTTTTTTTTTTATATTTGACACATTTTTTTGACGTTTCACTCAATTTTATACTCATTTTTGACCTTTGACTTAGCTTTGTGACTTTTGACTTAGCTTTTTGACATTTTTGTGGTTTTTTTTTTTATATTTGACACATTTTTTTGACGTTTCATTCAATTTTTTGACATTTTATACTCTTTTTGGACCTTTGACTTAGCTTTATGACATTTGATTTAGCTTTTTGACATTTCTGTCGATTTTTTTATATTTGACACATTTTTTTGACATTTCATTCAATTTTTTGACGTTTTATACTCTTTTTTTTTGACCTTTCACTTAGTTTTTTAACGTTCCTATTAAACTTTTTATCAGTTTCATTCAGTTTTTTGACGTTTTATACTGTTTTTTGGCATTTAACTTAGCTTTTTAACTAAGCTATTGAATTTTTTGACATTTGACACATATATTTGTCATTTTACTTAATTTTCTAATATTTTATATCGTTTTTTGACAATTGCTTTAGCTTTTTGACATTTGATAAAATTATTTGACGTTTCACTCAATTTTTTGAAGATTTATAATGTTTTTCGACATTTAACACAATTGCTTGAAGTTTCACACAGTTTTCTGTCGTTTTGAACTGGTTTTTGATATTTGACTTAGCTTTTTGACGTTTCTATTGACTTTTTTGACATTTACACAATTATTTGACGTTTCACTCAGTTTTTTTGACATTTTTATATCGTTTTTTGACATTTCACTTAGCTTTTTGATCTTTTTATTACATTTTGTTAACAATTAATACAATTATTTAATGATTCACTAAATTTTTTGAAATGTCAAATATGTCAAACACAAAATTCCATACATCAAATATCAATTTATTTTTATAAATTTCCATAACTAATATTTAATTATTTATTCCAGGTTCCCTTTTTGCAATATCCGATGGAATGTGTTACGGTTGGACAGCACCAATGTTACCATATTTCATCAGCTCAAAAAGTCACATAAAAACAACAAAAACCGAAGTAGAATGGTTAGAAACAATCTTAATGTTCGGATCATTCTGTGGACTTCCCCTAACAATATTTCTAGTAAATAAAATCGGTAGAAAAAAATCGTTACTTCTAGCAGCTATATCATCACTAATAGGATGGATAGTGATAATCCTAGCAAATAAAATGATTTATATACATATAACACGATTTTTTTTCGGTGTAATATGCGATATGTCATTTGTTAGTATGCCAATGTATGTCGCTGAAATCGCTGAAAGTAAAATACGTGGCTTCTTAGCATCAATAATATATCTACAAATGTTAATTGGATGTGTTATAGTATATAGTGTTGGTCCTTATATGCATTTTAATACAATACCAATAATTGGTATATGTGTATTAATAATAGAATTATTAATATTTATATGGATGCCTGAAAGTCCGTATTATTTAATTGAAAACAACCAACACGAACAAGCTAAAAAATCGTTACAATACTTTAGATACAATCAAGATATAGATGAAGAACTACATAATATAACAAAAGCTGTAGAACGACAGAAACAAGAACGTGGACGTATACAAGATATAATTTTAATAAAAAGTAATCGTAAAGGTTTAATTATAATGACAGTACTTAATGGTGGTGAACATTTCGCTGCAATTAGTGTAATAGTAATGAATTTACATACAATATTAAACGCAGCTGGTTCAATTTATATGGATTCAGCACATGCTGGTATTATATTTTCTGTGATAATGTTAATTTCAGCACAAATAGCTTCATTACAAGTCGATAAATATGGTAGAAAAACATTGTTATTAATATCAACAATACTTACTTCTATTTGTTTATTTACATTAGCTATTTATTTTAATTTAAAGTATTTAAATTATGATGTTAAAGAAGTTAGTTGGATACCAATTGTAACTGTAATGGTATACGCAGCTTCGTTTAAATTAGGATTAGGGTTGGTACCAATGGTTGTTACAGCTGAGATATTTCCAGCTAAAGTTAAAGCTTTAGGTATGACTATTGCTGATGGAATGTTTGTTTTAGCTTCGATTATTAGTATTCAATTGTATAGTTGGTTGGAAAATTCGTTTGGTATGCATGTTCCGTTTTATTTGTTTGGTGTTTTTGCTGTTTTGATTGCTTTGTATATATTTCGTTGTCTTCCTGAGACTAAAGGGAAGACTTTGGAAGAGATTCAAACATTACTTAAAGGAGAGAAAATTGTTACTGTTAATAAAACTGATTTGTTATTGAGTGAATAAATTTGTGTTAAATTGTATTTTTTTTTATAGAAATTTGTAAATAAATTTTTACAATTTTTGCTATTTTATATGTTTTTTAAGAAATTCAGTTTTCTTAGTGTAGTTTATATGGTATAAAACCTACACTGAGAAAACTACATTTCTTCACAAAAATCCGAAATTTTTTTTTTTTTAATTTTTCAAATGATTTTTAACATTTTTTTCAAAATATTGAAATTTAAAAATTATAAAATAAAATCAGTGAAATATAATGAAAAATTATAAAAAATTAGAAATTTTATAAAACATTAAATAAAAATTGAAAATTTTAATGATTTTAAGAAATTCAGTTTTCTTAGTGTAGTTTATATGGTATAAAACCTACACTGAGGAAACTACATTTCTTCACAAAAATCCGAATTTTTTTTTTTAATTTTTCAAATGATTTCAAAATATTGAAATTTAAAAATTATAAAATAAAATCAGTGAAATATAATGAAAAATTATAAAAAATTAGAAATTTTATAAAACATTAAATAAAAAATGAAAATTTTAATGATTTTAAGAAATTCAGTTTTCTTAGTGTAGTTTATATGGTATAAAACCTACACTGAGAAAACTACATTTCTTCACAAAAATCCGAAATTTTTTTTTAAATTTTTCAAATGATTTTTAACATTTTTTCAAAATATTGAAGTTTAAAAATTATAAAATAAAACCAGTGAAATATAATGAAAAATTGTAAAAAATTAGAAATTTTATAAAACATTAAATAAAAATTGAAAATTTTAATGATTTTAAGAAATTCAGTTTTCTTAGTATAATTTATATGGTATAAAACCTACACTGAAAAAACTACATTTCTTCACAAAAATCCGAATTTTTTTTTTAATTTTTCAAATGATTTTTAACATTTTTTTCAAAATATTGAAATTTAAAAATTATAAAATAAAATCAGTGAAATATAATGAAAAATTATAAAAAATTAGAAATTTTATAAAACATTAAATAAAAAATGAAAATTTTAATGATTTTAAGAAATTCAGTTTTCTTAGTGTAGTTTATATGGTATAAAACCTACACTGGGAAAACTACATTTCTTCACAAAAATCCGAAATTTTTTTTTTAATTTTTCAAATGATTTTTAACATTTTTTCACAATATTGAAATTTAAAAATTATAAAATAAAACCAGTGAAATATAATGAAAAATTGTAAAAAATTAGAAATTTTATAAAACATTAAATAAAAAATGAAAATTTTAATGATTTTAAGAAATTCAGTTTTCTTAGTGTAGTTTATATGGTATAAAACCTACACTGAGAAAACTACATTTCTTCACAAAAATCCGAAATTTTTTTTTAAATTTTTCAAATGATTTTTAACATTTTTTCAAAATATTGAAGTTTAAAAATTATAAAATAAAACCAGTGAAATATAATGAAAAATTGTAAAAAATTAGAAATTTTATAAAACATTAAATAAAAATTGAAAATTTTAATGATTTTAAGAAATTCAGTTTTCTTAGTATAATTTATATGGTATAAAACCTACACTGAGAAAACTACATTTCTTCACAAAAATCCGAATTTTTTTTTTAATTTTTCAAATGATTTTTAACATTTTTTTCAAAATATTGAAATTTAAAAATTATAAAATAAAATCAGTGAAATATAATGAAAAATTATAAAAAATTAGAAATTTTATAAAACATTAAATAAAAAATGAAAATTTTAATGATTTTAAGAAATTCAGTTTTCTTAGTGTAGTTTATATGGTATAAAACCTACACTGGGAAAACTACATTTCTTCACAAAAATCCGAAATTTTTTTTTTAATTTTTCAAATGATTTTTAACATTTTTTCACAATATTGAAATTTAAAAATTATAAAATAAAACCAGTGAAATATAATGAAAAATTGTAAAAAATTAGAAATTTTATAAAACATTAAATAAAAAATGAAAATTTTAATGATTTTAAGAAATTCAGTTTTCTTAGTGTAGTTTATATGGTATAAAACCTACACTGAGAAAACTACATTTCTTCACAAAAATCCGAAATTTTTTTTAAAATTTTTCAAATGATTTTTAACATTTTTTCACAATATTGAAATTTAAAAATTATAAAATAAAACCAGTGAAATATAATGAAAAATTGTAAAAAAGGGCATTTTTGGACTAGAAAAGTGGTACAAAGTCGCTTTTGTCCAACAGAAGTGTATTGTTTACCTAAATAAAGAGCTCAATTTGACTTATACATAAGACTGTCTTTTGGTCTAAAAAAATTGTAGACTAAAAGAGCGTTTTTGGGTCTATTATACTGAAAAAGTTAATTTTTGCAGAATAGGATGGTTTGTTGGACTAATAGAACATTTTTTGGTCTAAAAAAACGATATAAGAGTGCATTTTTTATCTGAGATAGCCAACTTTAGTCTAAAAGGATTCTATTTGACTTTTTTATCAATATAAGACTGTTTTTTTGGTCTAAACAAGCAATTTTGGACTAAAACATCGTTTTTGGTTTGAAAAACAGGTTATTTTACTTAAAAAAGTTAATATTTTCACAGTAAAATGATTTATTGGACTAAAATAGAACATTTTTAAATAATTTTTTTTTCTAAAAGGGCGTTTTTGGTCTAGAAAAGTGATATAAGAGCGCTTTTGTCCTAAAAGAGTGTATTTTTTATCTAAAAAAGTCTGTTTAAATTTAAAAGAGGTCAATTTGACTATTAAACGATAGGAAATTTTCTCAAAAATTCAAAATTCCAATTAGTTTTTTCATATCTTTTATAGTTTTTAATATACGGGGGAATTACAAAATTTTTGTTAAAATTTGTAATTCCCTCGTAACTTTTTTATTTATTAACATACAAAAAGATATAACCTATCAAAAGATAGGAAATTTTCTCAAAAATCCAAAATTCCAATTAGCTTTTTCATATCTTTTATAGTTTTCAATATACGGGGGAATTACAAAATTTTTGTTAAAATTTGTAATTCCCTCGTAACTTTTTTATTTATTAACATACAAAAAGATATAACCTATCAAAAGATAGGAAATTTTCTCAAAAATCCAAAATTCCAATTAGCTTTTTCATATCTTTTATAGTTTTCAATATACGGGGGAATTACAAAATTTTTGTTAAAATTTGTAATTCCCTCGTAACTTTTTTATTTATTAACATACAAAAAGATATAACCTATCAAAAGATAGGAAATTTTCTCAAAAATCCAAAATTCCAATTAGCTTTTTCATATCTTTTATAGTTTTCAATATACGGGGGAATTACAAAATTTTTGTTAAAATTTGTAATTCCCTCGTAACTTTTTTATTTATTAACATACAAAAAGATATAACCTATCAAAAGATAGGAAATTTTCTCAAAAATCCAAAATTCCAATTAGCTTTTTCATATCTTTTATAGTTTTCAATATACGGGGGAATTACAAAATTTTTGTTAAAATTTGTAATTCCCTCGTAACTTTTTTATTTATTAACATACAAAAAGATGTGACCTATCAAAAGATAGGAAATTTTCTCAAAAATCCAAAATTCCAATTAGTTTTTTCATATCTTTTATAGTTTTCAATATACGGGGGAATTACAAAATTTTTGTTAAAATTTGTAATTCCCTCGTATATCGAAAACTAGAAAAGTTTAAAAAAAAATAGTAACATTTCTAAATTTTTGAGAAAATTTCCTATCTTTTGATAGGTTATAACTTTTTGTACGTTTACAAATAAAAAAGTTATCGAACTTTGAAATTTTTATATATTTTTCAATTTCAACATTTTTATTAAGAAAAGTTCAAAATTACGAAATATTAAAAAAGCTTGTAACTTTTTTATTTATTAACATACATAAAGTTATAACCTATCAAAAGAAAGGAAATTTTCTCAAAAATCCAAAATTCCAATTAGTTTTTTCATATCTTTTATAGTTTTCAATATACGGGGGAATTACAAAATTTTTGTTAAAATTTGTAATTCCCTCGTAACTTTTTTATTTATTAATATACAAAAAGAGATAACCTATCAAAAGAAAGGAAATTTTTTCAAAAATCCAAAATTCCAATTAGTTTTTTCATATCTTTTACAGTTTTCAATATACAGGGGAATTACAAAATTTTTGTTAAAATTTGTAATTCACTCGTAACTTTTTTATTTATTAACGTACAAAAAGTTATAACCTATCAAACATTAGGAAATTTTCTCAAAAATCCAAAATTCCAATTAGTTTTCTCATATCTTTTATAGTTTTGAATATACGGGGGAATTACAAAATGTTTGTTAAAATTTGTAATTCCCTCGTATATCGAAAACTAGAAAAGTTATAAAAAAAAATGTTACATTTTTAAAATTGTGAGGAAATTTCCTATCTTTTGATAGGTTATAACTTTATGTACGTTTACAAATAAAAAAGTTATGGAGCTTTAAAATTTTTGTATTTTGTATAAAAGGGCGGTTATTTGGCCCCCTTTACCATAGTTTAAAATAACACAAATGATACAAATTTTTCGTTTTCGTTATGATTTTTTTGAATGTGAGCTTTATCCAGATTTTTTGATTACTTCAAATTCAAAAACCAACCGATTTATATCAAAACACCATTTTTTTAAACACGAAATCATATAAACAATCTTTTATTGAATTTGTAATACCCTCGTATATCGAAAACTACACAAATTATAAAAAAATCTTCATAATTCCCTAAATTTTCAAAATTTATAAACAAACTCAAAAGAATACATATTTTTAAATCTTGTTTTGGTTATTGAAACATCCAAATTTGTGTTATTTGAGTTATTTAAATAATTTTACAATAATTACTATAAATTTGCCGGACAACCACAGATGAAAGAGGCCTATTTGTTTGACAGATCAGAAAATTCTAGTCGTAGGTAGCTGTCAATGTGTTGAATTTTTTGTGAAGGTGTTTTATTATCGCAATTTTGTTTTAAAAAAATCTATTTTCAATCGTAAATTAGTTAAATTATGATTAATAAGAGGGTTTGTTATCATTTACATAATTCGGTTTTATATTTTTTATATATAATTAGTGCTGTGAGTGATATTAAATGCTGCATAATGGTCGTTGATACAACATTACGTTTTCGTGTTTTGATGGTATGAAATGTAAGTAAAATTTATTGATATTTCCAAAAATTGAATATTGTCAACTTGTTTTTTGATTTTTCAAATGTTTTGTTGATAATTTTATAATGTTCGATTCTATTCGAATACAAATTTTTAAGTGTATTATTAAGAAATCGAAATACCACGACAGTTACCGAGTGTCTCCGAAAGCTAGATATGAAATTTTGATATAAATTTGTATTAAAAAGTTTATTTACTTCAATAATTCAATCTTTTTTTTTTACTTTTTGTGTTTGTAAGTCAAATCTTGCTTTCTTAAGTATCTATTTTAACCTATTTTACTATTATTTAAATATATTTTACAATGATTTATTATAAATTTTACCGAACAACCTCAAAGAAAGAGGCCAGTTTGTTTGAATGATTCAGTCGTAGTTGTCAATTTGTGAAGGTGTTTTATTGTTGTAATTTTGCATTTTTTGTGTTAAAAAATTCTATTTTCAATTGTAAATTAGTTAAATTATGATTAATAAGAGTGTTAGTTATCATTTACATAATTCGGTTTTATGTTTTTTATATATAATTAGTGCTGTGAGTGATATTAATTGCTGCATAGTGGTCGTTGATACAACATTACGGTTTCGTGTTTTGATGGTATGAAATGTAAGTAAGATTTATTGATATTTCGAAAAATTGAATATTACTCAGTTGTTTTATGATTTTTTAAATGTTTTTGTTGATAATTTTATGTTTTATTCTATACGAAGACAAATTTTGAAAGGTATTATTAAGAAATCGAAATACAACGAGAGTTACCGAGTGTTTCCGAAAGCTAGTTGTCAAATGTTGATATAAATTTATATCAATAAATTCATTTATTTCAATATCTATTAAAAATTCATCCCTTTTTTATTACTTTTTGTGTTTTTTTTCATCTTTCAAACAAACTGTATTCTTTTTTTAATATAAAACCTATATCTATCTCTTTCTAACTCACTGCAAGTAATATTCAATTGAAATATTTAAGATAGTCGAGTTGAATCTTGTTTATTATTGCATCAGGACAAAAAAAAACTATCGCGGTTAGTTGGAAGGGTAAAAAAAAATTGTAAGCAGGAATGGAATAACCCGGAACTGTTTTTTCATAAAAATTCCTACGCCAAACCGTATTTTATTACGAAATATGAACAAGATGATACATTTTTAACATATTATAGTAGCAAATTAGTGTTTCTTTAATTTGTTTTCATATATTTATATTTGTTACATTAAAATTAAATTTTATTTTCAGATACGATAAGTGGAAAGTGTTTTTTAATACGAGTGTCGTAAATAAAATTACAATACGACTTGTAACCGGTAAAAGTGTATGTTTAAAGTAAATTCAGTGCTTTTAATAAATCGAATTTATCGTAAAAAGTTAATCCGTGCGATTATCGGTAAATATTGCAAATACAACTTTGCAATCGGGCGAAGTAAAAACCGTCGTTTTCCAGGCGTTGAAATCGTGTCAACTGCCTTTTAGGAAAATTCCACTTTTATAATTAAAATTGTTTACAATTTTAATTATAATTTTGTAATTTTTCTAATCCGGGAAATCGCGGGGATAATTATACCAATTTCCTGATGATACAATAAAGACAGGTATATTTGATATTTATATGAATTTAATAATCAAATTGGATTTATATATTTATTGAGTATATCTGGACAAGGCTGTGGGTTACGCTAAAAGTTTATGATTTTTTTAAATCGTATAACTTTGGTGTAGGGGAAATTTGGGATATTATTCTAGAAGAAAATTCGTTCGAAACGGGAGTGAACGTAAACGCGAAAATTCGGGAAAAGTGTAGGTACGCGAATGGAAACTATGGAGAAAACTAGAAATGATGGAGAAAACTAGGAATGATGGAAATGGAGGAGCCAGCATTAGGAAAGGAGAAAATAGGTAATTTATAAACATTAATCAATTCTTTGAATTGCATTTATAAAGCAAAAAAGATAATAAATATTTTGTTTCTGTTTGTTTCAGGTAGGTTCAGAAGGTGTATAATAGCTTGTTTTTGGGTAAGTTTGTTTTTTGTATACAGCAAATTCGAAATTTCATTTCGAATTTGATTTATTTATTTAGCGAATTGTAGCAAAAGATAAAATTTAAACAATTTTTTTTTATAATTCTTCTTCTTCTTATAATAGGATCCAGTCCAGTTTTAACCCGATATGTTTAGCCTCTTTTGGAGCTCTTTTTGTTATATTGAGCTCTAACTTTCGTATCATTACATTTAAAACTTTTAATTTGACGTTATAAAATGACAATTTTTGACATTTGAAACTTCAAATTTGACATTTGACGATATAAAATGACATTTTTTGACATTTGACTTTATAAAATGACAATTTTTGACATTTGAAACTTCAAATTTGACTTTATAAAATGACAATTTTTGACATTTGAGACTTCAAATTTGACATTTGACGATATAAAATGACAATTTTTGACATTTGACTTTATAAAATGACAATTTTTGACATTTGAAACTTCAAATTTGACATTTGACTTTATAAAATGACAATTTTTGACATTTGAAACTTCAAATTTGACATTTGACGATATAAAATGACAATTTTTGACATTTGACTTTATAAAATGACAATTTTTGACATTTGAAACTTCAAATTTGACATTTGACTTTATAAAATGACAATTTTTGACATTTGAGACTTCAAATTTGACATTTGACGATATAAAATGACAATTTTTGACATTTGACTTTATAAAATGACAATTTTTGACATTTGAAACTTCAAATTTGACATTTGACTTTATAAAATGACAATTTTTGACATTTGAAACTTCAAATTTGACATTTGACGATATAAAATGACAATTTTTGACATTTGACTTTATAAAATGACAATTTTTGACATTTGAAACTTCAAATTTGACTTTATAAAATGACAATTTTTGACATTTGAGACTTCAAATTTGACATTTGACGATATAAAATGACAATTTTTGACATTTGACTTTATAAAATGACAATTTTTGACATTTGAAACTTCAAATTTGACATTTGACTTTATAAAATGACAATTTTTGACATTTGAAACTTCAAATTTGACATTTGACGATATAAAATGACAATTTTTGACATTTGACTTTATAAAATGACAATTTTTGACATTTGAAACTTCAAATTTGACATTTGACTTTATAAAATGACAATTTTTGACATTTGAGACTTCAAATTTGACATTTGACGATATAAAATGACAATTTTTGACATTTGACTTTATAAAATGACAATTTTTGACATTTGAAACTTCAAATTTGACATTTGACTTTATAAAATGACAATTTTTGACATTTGAAACTTCAAATTTGACATTTGACGATATAAAATGACAATTTTTGACATTTGACTTTATAAAATGACAATTTTTGACATTTGAAACTTCAAATTTGACATTTGACTTTATAAAATGACAATTTTTGACATTTGAGACTTCAAATTTGACATTTGACGATATAAAATGACAATTTTTGACATTTGACTTTATAAAATGACAATTTTTGACATTTGAAACTTCAAATTTGACATTTGACGATATAAAATGACATTTTTTGACATTTGACTTTATAAAATGACAATTTTTGACATTTGAAACTTCAAATTTGACATTTGACTTTATAAAATGATAATTTTTGACATTTGAAACTTCAAATTTGACATTTGACTTTATAAAATGACAATTTTTGACATTTGAAACTTCAAATTTGACATTTGACGATATAAAATGACAATTTTTGACATTTGACTTTATAAAATGACAATTTTTGACATTTGAAACTTCAAATTTGACTTTATAAAATGACAATTTTTGACATTTGAAACTTCAAATTTGACATTTGACGATATAAAATGACAATTTTTGACATTTGACTTTATAAAATGACAATTTTTGACATTTGAAACTTCAAATTTGACATTTGACTTTATAAAATGACAATTTTTGACATTTGAAACTTCAAATTTGACATTTGACGATATAAAATGACAATTTTTGACATTTGACTTTATAAAATGACAATTTTTGACATTTGAAACTTCAAATTTGACATTTGACTTTATAAAATGACAATTTTTGACATTTGAGACTTCAAATTTGACATTTGACGATATAAAATGACAATTTTTGACATTTGACTTTATAAAATGACAATTTTTGACATTTGAAACTTCAAATTTGACATTTGACGATATAAAATGACATTTTTTGACATTTGACTTTATAAAATGACAATTTTTGACATTTGAAACTTCAAATTTGACATTTGACTTTATAAAATGATAATTTTTGACATTTGAAACTTCAAATTTGACATTTGACTTTATAAAATGACAATTTTTGACATTTGAAACTTCAAATTTGACATTTGACGATATAAAATGACAATTTTTGACATTTGACTTTATAAAATGACAATTTTTGACATTTGAAACTTCAAATTTGACATTTGACTTTATAAAATGACAATTTTTGACATTTGAGACTTCAAATTTGACATTTGACGATATAAAATGACAATTTTTGACATTTGACTTTATAAAATGACAATTTTTGACATTTGAAACTTCAAATTTGACATTTGACTTTATAAAATGACAATTTTTGACATTTGAAACTTCAAATTTGACATTTGACGATATAAAATGACAATTTTTGACATTTGACTTTATAAAATGACAATTTTTGACATTTGAAACTTCAAATTTGACATTTGACTTTATAAAATGACAATTTTTGACATTTGAGACTTCAAATTTGACATTTGACGATATAAAATGACAATTTTTGACATTTGACTTTATAAAATGACAATTTTTGACATTTGAAACTTCAAATTTGACATTTGACGATATAAAATGACATTTTTTGACATTTGACTTTATAAAATGACAATTTTTGACATTTGAAACTTCAAATTTGACATTTGACTTTATAAAATGATAATTTTTGACATTTGAAACTTCAAATTTGACATTTGACTTTATAAAATGACAATTTTTGACATTTGAAACTTCAAATTTGACATTTGACGATATAAAATGACAATTTTTGACATTTGACTTTATAAAATGACAATTTTTGACATTTGAAACTTCAAATTTGACATTTGACTTTATAAAATGACAATTTTTGACATTTGAGACTTCAAATTTGACATTTGACGATATAAAATGACAATTTTTGACATTTGACTTTATAAAATGACAATTTTTGACATTTGTCTATTGGTCTTCGTGTATTTGGTTTTTGCTATTTTGTCCACTTTGTTCATCTTTCTTTTAGACATTTTTCTTTCCAACACAGCTCATGTGTTCTAACCCATAAGTTCCTTCGTGATATCTTTTTTCCTTATTCGATCCCTTAGGGATAGTTTTTGATAGTTCTTAATAGTTAAATTTCGGTGATCCTTATTAGGTATTCCTTTTCTTTTTGATGTTTCAACTCTGGTTTCTATGGCATATGTTCGTATAGTTCTTACACATGTTTTGTATATTATCATCTTCCTCTTTCCTTTCATTATTTCGTTTCGCCATTAGGAATTCGGTGACTTTTAGGGCTTGTTTTCTTGTTTCTTCAATCAGATTTCTCTCATTTGATATCCTGTCAATGGTTTCTTTAGAGATAACCATTGATTTTGTCTTTTCTGTTGTGATACTCTTGTTAAGTTTATGTTCTGTCACTTTTATCTTATATAGGTTGTCTTCATTCTCTGATATTAGTATGACGTCATCTGGAAAAGTTAGTTGTTTAATGACTCGTTTACTCATTCTGTATCCAACATTCACTTTATTAATATTTTCAATGATTTGTTCCATGACGATGTTGAACAGGACTGTATGCCGATATTGACTCCTACTTTCTTAGATAGTTCTTTGTTTGTTTTTATTTTTGTTCAATTTTTACTATTCAGTTCCTCTATGAGACATTCAAAAAGCTTCTGGAGAAGTTGAAGTCTTTGAAAAAGTTTTAAAAAGCCTCTAGAGACGTTAAAAATGTCTCTGAAGACACTGGAGTTACTACAAAAGGTTAAGAAACTATATGGAGACTATAAACAACTTTTAGAGACGTTGGAGTTTCTGGAGCTTATGTAGAACTTCAAATTTTCTCTGAAGACTTAAAATATGTCTTAAAAACACCTCTGGGTATTAGGAAAATCTCTTCAGTTGCTGTAAAAAGTTTAGGAAGTAAGTAGAGGCTATAAACAGCTTCTGGAGGCGTTAAAAAGTCTTCTGGAAACGTTGGAATTTCTGAAGATGATATAGACCTTAAAAACGCTTCTACAGATATCTCTAAAGACCTTCAAAAACCTCTGGATTATTAACAAAGCCTCTGGATTTGCTACAAGAAGTTTAGGAAGTTCCTTAATCTTATCAAATTTTCTTCTTCTTGTTCATCTAGTGCCAATTTCTATCGAAGATTGGCGATAATCATTTCAAATTCTTCTCTTGTTTCCGCTGTTCGAATTAAAGTTTGGACATACATTCCGGTCTAGTTTTTGATATTTTTCATCTAGGAGAGTCTTTCTTCTATTTTACCCTTGAAAATTACATGGAGAAGCTGATATTTGTTATTTCTTAGTACAGGTTTTTAAAGTATACAGTTTTCCTTCTTTTCACTATAGTTTAGAGTTCTCGTTCTCTTTAGGACATCTTATTTGAAACTATACCAAATCAAATGCCTTGGTAAAATCCACAAATATGGATCTGAAGAACTCTTTCGATTTGACGTAATATTGGAACTAAATCTCTGCTTTTCTTCGGATATTAAAACTTTTTCAATGATTCTGTTTGCAATGGTTTTGATAAAAAGTTTAGTAACGTTATTTGAGTTTCTTCTCTCTTTTTCTTCTTTTTTTAATTATAGGAATAGATATGCTTACTCTTCATTCGTCTGATTGTAATTATCTTTTTAAATTGGCTGATGAGTTCTTTCTGAAATTGCATTTCTTCATACTTGATAAGTTCATTATTGATATTTCCTTTTTTACAATTTTTACATTTTTTCTACATTAATTTCCCCTGTTTTTTTATCGATAAAAAATTAAATATAAACAGTGTCATCTATTGCATACTTGCACGACCTAAAAATATGATTGTAAGAGGAAAATTGTATAAAAATCGATAAATAAGCTTAATTAATCGATTATAAACACAAATTAATCGATATTTTCTTAGAAAATTACGATTTTATTAAATATCTGACAATTCTTCTTCTTTTTCTTAGTGAGCATGACAAATGTCAAAAATTAAAAATCCGTTAATATTTCAAACATCCTTCATTATTTTCGATTAAAAATCGATAAATAAGCTTAATTAATTGGTTTTAAACACAAATTAATCGATATTTTTATCAAAATTGCAATTTTGTTGAATATTTGACAATTCTTCTTCTTTTTCTCAGTGAGCATGACAGATGTCAAAATTTAAAAATCTATTAATATTTCAAACATCCTTTATTATTTTCGGTTAAATATCGATAAATAAGCTTTATTAATCGATTATAATGACAAATTAATTGATATTTTCTTAAAAATTTCGATTTTATGCGAATTATATCATAAAATAGATATTCTGTCAAAAGTGGCCTTGAACGTTATAGAAAAAGTTGCTAATTTTTTAAAAAAATCTATTTTTGATAAAAATATGATTAAATTTGAACAGAAAACTGTTAAAATTTGTCAAAAATGCAATTTTTTTCAAAAAATATCAAATGATGTTCGAAATATACGCAGATTTCAAAAATTATACAAATAAGAGATCAATCTGTCAAAAATTATAAATCTGCTTATATTTCAAACATCCTTCAATATTTTCGATAAAAAATCGATAAATACGTTTTATTAATCGATTATAAACACAAATTAATCGATATTTTCATTAAAACTTTTCTTCTTCTTCTTTTTTTTAGTGAGCATGACAAATGTCAAAATTTAAAAATCTGTTAATATTTCAAACATCCTTTATTATTTTCGATCAAATATCGATAAATACGCTTAATTAATTGATTATAAACACAAATTAATCGATATTTTTATTAAAAATTGCGATTTTATTGAATATCTGACAATTCTTCTTCTTTATCTTAGTGAGCATGACAGATGTCAAAAATTAAAAATCCGTTAATATTTCAAACATCCTTCATTATTTTTTATTAAAAATCGATAAATAAGCTTAATTAATCGATTTTAAACACAAATTAATCAACATTTTAATCAAAAATTGCAATTTTATTGAATATTTGACAATTTTTCTTCTTTTTCTCAGTGAGCATGACAGATGTCAAAATTTGAAAATCTGTTAATATTTCAAACATCCTTCATTATTTTCGATTAAAAATCGATAAATAAGCTTTATTAATCGATTATAAACACAAATTAATCGATATTTTCATTAAAACTTTTCTTCTTCTTCTTTTTCTTAGTGAGCATGACAAATGTCAAAAATTAAAAATCTGTTAATATTTCAAACATCGTTTATTATTTTCGATCAAATATCGATAAATACGCTTAATTAATCGATTATAAACACAAATTAATCGATATTTTTATTAAAAATTGCGATTTTATTGAATATCTGACAATTCTTCTTCTTTATCTTAGTGAGCATGACAGATGTCAAAAATTAAAAATCTGTTAATATTTCAAACATCCTTTATTATTTTCGATCAAATATCGATAAATACGCTTATTTAATCGATTATAAACACAAATTAATCGATATTTTTCTTAAAAAATTGCGATTTTATTGAATATCTGACAATTCTTCTTCTTTATCTTAGTGAGTATGACAGATGTCAAAAATTAAAAATCAGTTAATATTTCAAACATCCTTCATTATTTTTGATTAAAAATCGATAAATAAGCTTAATTAATCGATTTTAAACACAAATTAATCAATATTTTAATCAAAAATTGCAATTTTATTGAATATTTGACAATTCTTCTTCTTTTTCTCAGAGAGCATGACAAATGTCAAAAATTAAAAATCTGTTAATATTTCAAACATCCTTTACTATTTTCGATCAAATATCGATAAATACGCTTAATTAATCGATTATAAACACAAATTAATCGATATTTTTATTAAAAATTGCGATTTTATTGAATATCTGACAATTCTTCTTCTTTATCTTAGTGAGCATGACAGATGTCAAAAATTAAAAATCTGTTAATATTTCAAACATCCTTTATTATTTTCGGTTAAATATCGATAAATACGCTTAATTAATCGATTATAATGACAAATTAATTGATATTTTCTTAAAAATTTCGATTTTATGCGAATTATATCATAAAATAGATATTCTGTCAAAAGTGGCCTTGAACGTTATAGAAAAAGTTGCTAATTTTTTAAAAAAATCTATTTTTGATAAAAATATGATTAAATTTGAACAGAAAACTGTTAAAATTTGTCAAAAATGCAATTTTTTTCAAAAAATATCAAATGATGTTCGAAATATACGCAGATTTCAAAAATTATACAAATAAGAGATCAATCTGTCAAAAATTATAAATCTGCTTATATTTCAAACATCCTTCAATATTTTCGATAAAAAATCGATAAATACGTTTTATTAATCGATTATAAACACAAATTAATCGATACTTTATTAAAAATTGCGATTTTATTGAATATCTGACAATTCTTTTTCTTTATCTTAGTGAGCATGACAGATGTCAAAAATTAAAAATCCGTTAATACTTCAAACATCCTTCATTATTTTCGATTAAAAATCGATGAATAAGCTTTATTAATCGATTATAAACAGAAATTAATCGATATTTTCTTAAAAATTTTGATTTTTTGCGAATTATATCATAAAATAAATATTCTGTTAAAAGTGGCCTTGAAAGTTATAGAAAAAGTTGGTAATTTAAAAAAAAATTGATTTTTGATAAAAATATGATTAAATTTGAATAGAAAAGTGTTAAAACTTCTCAAAAATGCAATTTTTTTCAAAAAATATGAAAGGATGTTCGAAATATACGCAGATTTGAAAAATTATAAAAATGAACCTTCTCCTAATAATAACTAATACAACATAAAAAGAATTAGTAAAATCGGTTCAGCCATTCACGCGTGGGTTATGGGTGTGATTTCACAGGTTAATTTAATTAAGTAACTACGTTTCCGAACAAACGATGCTGTTTCAATATAGTCTATGGCTGTGAATGACATTGACATTCGTTACGCGCGTTTTTTAATATATGCAAAATGAAATGTCTATTTTTCAATATTTCTGAGAGATTTTCTTAATATTTTTTTCGTAATAACCTTCTCCTAATAATAACAAATACAACACAAAAAGAATTAGTAAAATCGGTCCAGCCATTCACGCGTGATGCCATGACCAAGGAAAACGGGTTTCATTTTTATATATATAGATTGGTCGGACCAAAAAATAGTGTGTGTTACACGTCCGCAAAATGGCATTTTCCGTCTTTGTGTCACAAATAACTATTTCCAACAGGTATATATAAATAAAACAACTTTTTAATAATAAAATAAAATATATATTTATTTACATTTAAATATTACTTTCAATAGCAGGCCATTGAATTTTATCAATATCAGTCGAATTAGCAATAAGAAAATTTTTAACAATATTTTGTAAAACACTTCGTGCCTCTTTTTCATCACCAAGTTGTGACGTTAATGCAGTTACATTATATTCCAAAATACTGATTTTTGATTGTAATTGTTGAATAGCTTCTGGAATAGCTTTATTTAATTCCGATTTTGATGCTTCACTTACATTCACTAAAAAAATATTTTACAAAAAAAAAAAAATTTTTTAAAATAAGACAAAACATAATAAAATAATACTTTATTTAACAATTTTAGTACGAAATATACGTTTAAATGGTATTAATGAGATCTACTAATACTTATATAAAAAAAAAATTAATTAAAAAAGTTTTAAATTCATACCTTAATTAGAAACAGCGGGTGGTTTATAAATCCGACCCTCAATTTAAAAATTGTAAAATCATGAGTGCTGTAACGGTCGAAAAAAGGGTATTGGATTTATAGACCACCCATTGTTCCCAGGTAAGAAATAATTTTAAAAATTCTTTAATTAAGTAATTAAATAAATAACAAACCCACACGAACACACATAAAAATAATAATAATAATAATAAACGAAAATAGCACCAACAAATACTATCACAGGATTGTTTTTCAAGCATGTTAATACTATAATTGAAGGAAACTGTAAATAGTGTAAGAATTTTTTTTATTAACAATAATCAAAATCTCTATGACAGTATTGTTTTGTTGTATTAAAAAAAAAATTGTTACACTATTCAAAATGTTGCGTTCGTTTTAATTGTTTGACAACAAATGAACCACAACACCACGTCGACGCCCTCTGGTGCGGTCGGAACGCACTCGGTTGCATTAAAATACGTTGATTTTGATTCGGAACACCGCTAAACGAACACATTCGGTTCAATTCCAAGCTAGAACTATGCGCGCGTGCTAATTTATCATGCATTTGTACATTACCACCTGTTAGAATTTCCACTGCAGAAATCACCAAATACCAGAACAGAAATTTAATCATTTTATATTGTAATACAATAAATATAAACAGTTTTAGTTGGGTAGAGAAAGTGAATGTAGAAATAGCAACTAAAATTAGCGTTACATAGAAAGAATAAGTAAGGTAAGGTAAGATAAAGTAAGGTAAGGTAAAGTAAGGTAAGATAAAGTAAGGTAAGGTAAAGTAAAGTAAGGTAAGGTAAAGTGAGGTAAGGTAAGATAAAGTAAGGTAAGGTAAGGTAGGATAAAGTAAGGTAAGGTAAGATAAAGTAAGGTAAAGTAAGATAAAGTAATGTAAGGTAAGGTAAAGTAAGGTAAGATAAGATAAAGTAAGGTAAGGTAAGGTAAGGTAAAGTGAGGTAAGGTAAGATAAAGTAAGGTAAGGTAAGGTAGGATAAGGTAAGGTAAGATAAAGTAAGGTAAGGTAAGATAAACTAAGGTAAGGTAAGGTAAGATGAAGTAAGGTAAGGTAAAATAAAGTAAGGTAAGGTAAGGTAAGGTAAGGTAAGGTAAAGTAAGGTAAGGTAAGGTAAGATAAAGTAAGGTAAGGTAAGATAAAGTAAGGTAAGGTAAGGTAAAGTAAGGTAAGATAAGATAAAGTAAGGTAAGATAAAGTAAGAAAAGGTAAAGTAAGGTAAGGTAAAGTGAGGTAAGGTAAGATAAAGTTAGGTAAGGTAAGGTAGGATAAGGTAAGGTGAGGTAAGATAAAGTAAGGTAAGGTAAAGTAAGGTAAGATAAAGTAATGTAAGGTAAGGTAAAGTAAGGTAAGGTAAGGTAAAGTAAGGTAAGGTAAACTAAGGTAAGGTAAAGTAAGGTAAGGTAAAGTAAGGTAAGGTAGGATAAAGTAAAGTAAGGTAAGATAAAGTAAGGTAAGGTAAGATAAAGTAAGGTAAGGTAAGGTAAGATAAAGTAAGGTAAGATAAAGTAAGAAAAGGTAAAGTAAGGTAAGGTAAAGTCAGGTAAGGTAAGATAAAGTTAGGTAAGGTAAGGTAGGATAAGGTAAGGTAAGGTAAGATAAAGTAAGGTAAGGTAAAGTAAGGTAAGATAAAGTAAGGTAAGGTAAGATAAAGTAATGTAAGGTAAGGTAAAGTAAGGTAAGGTAAAGTGAGGTAAGGTAAGATAAAGTAAGGTAAGGTAAGGTAGGATAAAGTAAGGTAAGGTAAGATAAAGTAAGGTAAGGTAAACTAAGGTAAGGTAAAGTAAGGTAAGGTAAGATAAAGTAAGGTAAGGTAAGATAAAGTAAGGTAAAATAAAGTAAGGTAAGGTAAAGTAAGGCAAGATAAAGTAAGGTAAATGAGTAAATGAGTAAGGTAAGGTAAGTAAAGTAAGTAAGGTAAGTAACTAAGTAACGCAACACCAACTAAAACTGTTTTTTCTGTACGAAAAAAATTTTTTAATCTATTTACCTGAATTCACAGTGCTTCTCGGTTTCATTACCGAACAATAAGCTTCGATTACATCTAAAATAAAACCATCTTCTTTGTAGCTCATTGGTCGCCTGCTGTTGTAACGCGCATAAGGTCCATTTGGTGATGTACCGAGAGCTAATGAGGGACGAAGAGGTGGTGTAGGACGAAGACAAATTGCTGACCAACCACGTGATGTTAAATTTGTAGTTGATATAGTAGAAGAAATTGAACGTAAACTGCCTTGGCGATGATGATGGCTATTTTGGAGATTTGTTCCGGTTGCGGATATTAGAGGTGTCATCTGTTAAAGAAATTTTCTTTTTAAAAATGTGCTATATAGCAAAAGGCCAATTTTATCTCTTTCCTTTAGTATAAGCTATACAAAACGCAAAAGTCAAATGTCAAAAGTTCAACATGTCAAATTCCAATTGATAGTTTGTAGAAGTTTAATTTGTTATAGAAACAACACACAAAGCGTAACACATAAGTAAAGTTAACAACAGGCAAGGGCGTAAAACAAACAAAAATCACAAAATTAGTATAATTAGATCACACCACATACAAAAACAAACCCTTGCCTGTACTCGAAGATCGCGTATCCATATAAATCCCTTTAACAACATTAGCAGGAATCTTAGTTTTCAACCACCAATGCGCATACAATCCCGATTTATAAACACTCTCACCATCACCACCACCACCACCATCCTCCAACAAATCTCCAACAGATTGTGACTTTTGCGACGGTACCAAATACAACTTAGACTCAACTCGAGTACCAGTTACAACATTCGTACTCGTACTCGTACTCTGTCCAGAAGTACGTGGAGTTGAACCAAATGGTGACATACATTGACAATCAGATTCAAAATCAAACTCATCCAAATTAATCCCAATTGGTACTGAAACAGTATTAGTACCATCTGGTGAATTTAAAGTATAACTACCAGCCATACCAGAATCTGAAGAACGTGGACTATGACAATATTCCAAACAACATTCACAAAATTTCGATTTCGAAGTAGTACTAGGTTCAATTTGTAAACTAGATCTACGTTTCGGTTTATCTGTATTAGTACTATATTTATGTTCCAAATTCAAACTACTAGTAGTAAACATACTAGGTGGTTCCAATATAACATCAGTATATAACAATTCAGCTAGTACTTTATCTGGTAACGGTACCGGATTAACTGGTACTTCTATACTACTAGAATGAGTAGTAGTACTAGTAGCACTATCATTATTATTATCATTATTAGACCAATTCGGTATATAAATCGTAGTTAAACTAGTTTGATTAAATTTATTACCGACCATTTTCGTAGGGCAACTTTGTCGTGTTGTTGGTATATAAATTTGTGGTAAAGATAATTCTAAACTATCTTTTGAATTAATTAGATTTAAATCTTCACATGTCATATACGGTTTTGGTTCGGGTAATTGATAACTATCATCAGATTCATTTGATGATTGTTTTTGTAAATGTATACTAGCTGTTGATACTAGTATTTGATTCGGATTGTAATATCTGATATATCCGAATGGATTACTAGTAGTACTCGATATACTAGTATCACTATCAGTATTACAATCTATGATACTATCTCGGCATTGTATACTGATTTCATTACGATGATAACGGATTTTTACTAAGGTTAAATTCGTTTTGTTTATATACTCGGAATAAAGGAGTTGTTTTAAAAGTTTTCGATTAATAATTTTTTGTTTGATTAACTTTTGGAAGTATTTAGTAAGGGCTGCAAATGGAGAAAGTGATGGATAATGATCTGGTGGGTATGTTAATCGATGATCAATAGATGGCGATCTGTAGATTAGGATTGAAGTGCGATTGCAGTAACCACGATGGTCCAACTATAAAATTGATAATAAACAATCTTCAAAGTTATAGAAACTTCTTTTTTTACTGATATTTATCGAAATTTTTATATATCGCTCTCAAAATGACAAGAAGTTGATGTCTGATAATGATAAAAAATATAAAACTGACAAGTATGACAAGATAGACAGTTGATAAGAACAAATGACAAGATTGACATTTAATAGAATGACATTTTAAGCACAGTTATACTTCAAACGTATTAACGGATTTTTAATTTCTGACATCTGTCATGCTCACTAAGGAAAAGAAGAAGAAGAATTGACAAATATTCAATAAAATCGCAATTTTTTATAAAAATATCGATTAATTTGTGTTTATAATCGATTAATTAAGCGTATTTATCGATTTTTTATCGAAAATATTGAAGGATGTTTGAAATATAAGCAGATTCATAATTTTTGACAGATTGATCTCTGATTTGTATAATTTTTGAAATCTGCATATATTTCGAACATCATTTGATATTTTTTTAAAAAAAATGCATTTTTGACAAATTTTAACAGTTTTTTATTCAATTTTAATCATATTTTTATCAAAAATAGATTTTTTTAAAAAATTAGCAACTTTTTCTATAACGTTCAAGGCCACTTTTGACAGAATATCTATTTTATGATATAATTCGCATAAAATCGAAATTTTTAAAAAAATATCGATTAATTTGTCATTATAATCGATTAATAAAGCTTATTTATCGATTTTTAACCGAAAATGATAAAGGATGTTTGAAATATTAACAGATTTTTAAATTTTGACATCTGTCATGCTCACTGAGAAAAAGAAGAAGAATTGTCAAATAGTCAACAAAATTGCAATTTTGATAAAAATATCGATTAATTTGTGTTTAAAACCGATTAATTAAGCTTATTTATCGATTTTTAATCGAAAATAATGAAGGATGTTTGAAATATTAACAGATTTTTAATTTTTGACATTTCTCATGCTCACTAAGGACAAGAAGAAGAATTGTCAAACCTTCAATAAAATCGGAAGTTTTAATGAAAATATCGATTAATTTGTGTTTATAGTCGATTAATTAAGCGTATTTATCGATTTTTTATCGAAAATATTGAAGGATGTTTGAAATATAAGCAGATTTATAATTTTTGACAGATTGATCTCTTATTTGTATAATTTTTGAAATCTGCGTATATTTCGAACATCATTTGATATTTTTTGAAAAAAATTGCATTTTTGACAAATTTTAACACTTTTCTGTTCAAATTTAATCATATTTTTATCAAAAATAGATTTTTTTAAAAAATTAGCAACTTTTTCTATAACGTTCAAGGCCACTTTTGACAGAATATCTATTCGCATAAAATCGAAATTTTTAAGAAAATATCGATTAATTTGTCATTATAATCGATTAATAAAGCTTATTTATCGATTTTTAACCGAAAATGATAAAGGATGTTTGAAATATTAACAGATTTTTAAATTTTGACATCTGTCATGCTCACTAAGATAAAGAAGAAGAATTGTCAGATATTCAATAAAATCGCAATTTTTAACAAAAATATTGATTAATTTGTGTTTATAATCGATTAATTAAGCTTATTTATCGATTTTTAATCGAAAATAATGAAGGATGTTTGAAATATTAACAGATTTTTAATTTTTGACATTTGTCATGCTCACTAAGAAAAAGAAGAAGAAGAAAAGTTTTAATGAAAATATCGATTAATTTGTGTTTATAATCGATTAATAAAACGTATTTATCGATTTTTTATCGAAAATATTGAAGGATGTTTGAAATATAAGCAGATTCATAATTTTTGACAGATTGATCTCTGATTTGTATAATTTTTGAAATCTGCGTATATTTCGAACATCATTTGATATTTTTTGAAAAAAATTGCATTTTTGACAAATTTTAACAGTTTTTTATTCAATTTTAATCATATTTTTATCAAAAATAGATTTTTTTAAAAAATTAGCAACTTTTTCTATAACGTTCAAGGCCACTTTTGACAGAATATCTATTCGCATAAAATCGAAATTTTTAAGAAAATATCAATTAATTTGTCATTACAATCGATTAATAAAGCTTATTTATCGATATTTAACCGAAAATAATAAAGGATGTTTGAAATATTATCAGATTTTTAAATTTTGACATCTGCAATTTTGACAAAATTGCAATACGCGCATTCAGTTCGCGTCACCGCCGCCATTTTATTGTGCTAGGTCACGGCATTGGATGTCAACAACAAGCATCCAGCGTTAGTAAAATCACAAATTTCTTTAAAAATCGTTTATTTGTCGTTTATAGCCGAATAAAAGGTAAGCATAAGACTTCTATAATCGTAATTTTCCTGTTTCCTTATATTTTTAACAAAAGAATCAGTGATTTCGCTTTTTTCGTAAAATCTTTACTTCACACGTGTTGGATGCCACTTGCAACTAAATTGTTGACATCCAGGGCTATGACCTAACCTAACAAGATGGCGTAAGTGACGTATTTTCTGAACGTGCGTATTGTGATAAAAATATCGATTAATTTGTGTTTATAATCGATTAATTAAGCTTATTTATCGATTTTTAATCGAAAATAATGAAGGATGTTTGAAATATTAACGGATTTTTAATTTTTGACATTTCTCATGCTCACTAAGGACAAGAAGAAGAATTGTCAAACATTCAATAGAATCGGAAGTTCTAATGAAAATATCGATTAATTTGTGTTTATAATCGATTAATTAAGCTTATTTATCGATTTTTAATCGAAAATATTGAAGGATGTTTAAAATATAAGCAGATTCATAATTTTTGACAGATTGATCTCTGATTTGTATAATTTTTGAAATCTGCATATATTTCGAACATCATTTGATATTTTTTGAAAAAAAATTGCATTTTTGACAAATTTTAAGTTTTCTATTCAATTTTAATCATATTTTTATCAAAAATAGATTTTTTAAAAAAATTAGCAACTTTTTCTATAACGTTCAAGGCCACTTTTGACAGAATATCTATTTTATGATATAATTCGCATAAAATCGAAATTTTTAAGAAAATATCGATTAATTTGTCATTATAATCGATTAATAAAGCTTATTTATCAATTTTTAACCGAAAATGATAAAGGATGTTTGAAATATTAACAGATTTTTAAATTTTGACATCTGTCATGCTCACTGAGAAAAAGAGGAAGAATTGTCAAATATTCAACAAAATTGCAATTTTGATAAAAATATCGATTAATTTGTGTTTAAAACCGATTAATTAAGCTTATTTATCGATTTTTTATCGAAAATAATAAAGGATGTTTGAAATATTAACAGATTTTTAATTTTTGACATTTGTCATGCTCACTAAGGACAAGAAGAAGAATTGTCAGATATTCAATAAAATCGCAAGTTTTAATGAAAATATCAATTAATTTGTGTTTAAAACCGATTAATTAAGCTTATTTATCGATTTTTTATCGAAAATAATGAAGGATGTTTGAAATATTAACGGATTTTTAATTTTTGACATTTATCATGCTCACTAAGAAAAAGAAGAAGATTTGTCAGATATTCAATAAAATTGTAAGTTCGCCGGGCCAGCTAGTATTTATAATATAACTGTCATAAATGACAAGTATGACAAGATAGATAGTTGATAAAAACAAATGTCAAGAAAGTGACAACAAAATGAAATAACATATGATAATAAAAACAATACATAACAAAATATTGACAAGCGTATTCAAAATGGCGACTAATTACAAAAACTTAAATACTTACATGTGGTGGTGGTTGTGGAACAAATTGAGCTTGACTCGGAGAAACTTTTTGACTGACATTTGACACTGTTGATACTCTCGGCATTTGTTTCCGTAACAATTCACACCACAAATCCGCTTCTTCTTTGTTTTGACAACACACTGTACGTTTATCAATCATTGGTGCACTGATTTCGAAACTATTTTTAAATTGATCGTTATCTTCGAGTCTAGTTACTGTTAGGCCTGATAGAAAAAATTTTCCCTATAAATAAATATAAAATTTTCATAATTTTTCGGAGCAATTATTATTAAAAACAAGGTGTAAGGTGCGTCTCAGGTCACGCGATAGAAGTAATATAAAAATTTCAAAGTTTGATAACTTTTTTATTTGTAAACGTAGAAAAAGTTATAACCTATTAAAAGATAGGAAATTTTCTTACAAATCCAAAAACGTAACTATGTTTATTATAACTTTTCTAGTTTTCGATATACGAGGTAATTACAAATTTTAACAAAAATTTTGTAATTCCCCCGTATATTGAAAACTATAAAAGATATGAAAAAACTAATTGGAATTTTGGATTTTTGAGAAAATTTCCTTTCTTTTGATAGGTTATAACTTTATATACGTTAATAAATAAAAAAGTTACGAGGGAATTACAAATTTTAACAAAAATTTTGTAATTCCCCCGTATATTGAAAACTATAAAAAATATGATAAAACTAATTGTAATTTTGGATTTTTGAGAAAATTTCCTTTCTTTTGATAGGTTATAACTTTATATACGTTAATAAATAAAAAAGTTATTTAATTTTTCGTAATTTTGAACTTTTGTTAATAAAAATGTGGAAAATAAAAAATATACAAAAATTTCAAAGTTCGATAACTTTTTTATTTCTAAACGTACAAAAAGTTATAACCTATCAAAAGATAGGAAATTTTCTTACAAATCCAAAAACGTAACTATCTTTATTATAACTTTTCTAGTTTTCGATATACGAGGGAATTAGAAATTTTAACAAAAATTTTGTAATACCCTCGTATATTGAAAACTATAAAAGATATGAAAAAACTAATTGGAATTTTGGATTTTTGAGAAAATTTCCTACCGTTTGATAGGTTATAACTTTTTCTACGTTGCCTACTAGAGACATAGTAGCACCATAACGCATTACGTTACAAAACAGTTGACCCTCCCATAAAAAAAATTATCACTTCAAAACTACTTACTTCATAGATAAAAGCACTTAAACGATGACTAACACTTAAAATAAGTAAAGTAGTGGGAAAAAGAACAAAATATCTATCATTATGTTGCGGTCCAATAGTTACTAATCCCATATAAATAATTTCACCCAATGTTGTTAAATTTGGACCTTCCCAACCTCGTACTGGACCAGTTAAAACTTGCAATTCCAATTCTTTTTGTCGGCGTGTAGCCGAACAAGAAGCCTGTTAAAAAAAACAATCTTTATC